>CM065718.1:87177720-87287720 GCA_033310375.1 Conus canariensis
TAAGATGTGTTTAAACCGATCGGTATTCCTGACACTTTTTCATACTGGTTATCTTATTTTCTTGTTAACAGAAACTTGATTTAACAGTTGGAACTATGCATAATGAGTTATGGATTAGTGATTGCTCGTTCTTCTTCGTTTTCATTGTCCTGGACGTTGCTTATCTTGCCTGAAGAGGATCCAAGAGATCGAAACGCGCTGTGTTTTGTCTTGTAACTTGTTTGTCTTTGTCTTTGGCGGACTCACTAAGAACTATTCTTAAAATTTGTTTCAATTTCTGGCTGCAGTCACCTCACTTTGAAACTATGCCTGATTTGTCAAGTTGTAGGCCTGTCTTTCATGACGGCATAAACCCCACTTAATCAATGGGTTTTTCAGATTATAAAGTGATGATTACTTTTCCGAAGCTGCAGGAGTACTGCTCTTGATGACACTAAACAAAACACTGAAAGAAAATCAAAAGACATAAAGACGAGAGCATTTGAACAGATTAACAGGCTTAGTGTAGTCCAGTCGAGATGATCGTTTGTATATGTTTTTTTTTTCCCCAAGCAAAACTAAGTTATATTATCTGGGGGTGTTAAGTTAATGCAGTAATCTGTGTTATGACAAATGCAAAGTTTAGATATGTGTTACTCGATTGCCCGCAACCTTCCCCTGTTTCTGAAATTTATATCTGAATTGAGAAGAAAACTGCTTCTTATGTACGGAATAAACATTATAACTCCCAGACAGGATAGAAAGACAGTGCAACAGGGAATCTATTGGGTCCCCATCGCACAGTTTGAGTCTGGAGATATGTGGAATAACAAGAAACTGCTATACAGATATAGATGTAAATCACTGACTGGAGGGAAGGATTCTATTGTATGTGAAAGACATTTGCAATAACAAGAACATTACAGCAGCAAACCTCGTAATTCGGCCTAATCTAGACAATTCTAATGTATATGGAAAAGAATTACCTAGTAATTCGGCTTAATCTGGCAAATCCGACTGAATCCTGTTCTGTCAAATTCTGGCAAAATACATGTAACAGTAAAACAGTTAAAGAAGAGTGAAAGCTACTTAAAACGCACGAATGAAATTGTGTGACAGTTATTTTTCAGCCAGGGGTTTTACAAATTATCAACAAGATCGCTATTTTTTTTTTCTTTTCTTGAATCCTGTCAAATTATGGCAAAGTCAATGTAACACTAAAACAGTTACATAACCGTGGAAGCTACTTAGAAATGTACAATCATAATTATCTCACAGCTTTTTAGGAAACAAAATTACAAATAATTTATCTCACCTGTACTTCTTTTCTTTTCTTTTATTTAATGTTTGATTTAAGATTTTTGTTTTTATGGAAGTTCGTAAATCCAGCAAACGCACGTATTGCTATCGAACATGTGAAAAGATTTTTTTTTATTTTTTTTTTTTTTTTTTTTTTTTGCCTTGTAAACAAGACCACCCAGCATGGTTGTATTGTTCTAAGCGTATCATGTCCAAAACCAAGCTTCTATCCGACTGTCTGAACTTGAGGGTCTTTCAGGCTTCTCTTATGACACATTATTCAAGGAAAGGGGGAAAATAATCAACATCTTATCACTTCGCTAAGGAAGGTACCTTTCCACCATGACTTTTTTTTTTTTTTAAATACGCGGACTCGAATGAAAAGAAAAAAAAGACTTTTACGAAAAACAGAATGTGTGTCCCTGAGGACTGAAGCGTAAACTTGGTACGGATCCGTAAAGTCCGATCCAAAATCCATTCCGAAACATGAGACCAAAACAACAACAACAAACAACACAACAACAACAACAACACACACACACACACACACACACACACACACACACACACACACCACACACACCTGAACCGATTTTTTTTAACTTCATTGGCGGGGGGGGGGGGGGGGGGGGGGGAGAGAATATATATACATATATATATATTGCAACACCAAGCTGCTCTGTTGCTCCCTGCTGGTCGGGCAGAGATCAGCAGAAGGCACCCAGGTGGTAGATGGGTGTAGGGCGGTACAGATTCCCTTCCTCGCACTACGAGTGACGACGGGACTAGCCTGTGTCGCCGGGGGACGGCTCTCGAGGCAGCGTGACACTTGGCGACGAGGCGCTGCCACTCTGCGAACTACCCAGTGGCTTGCGCGTCTAGCAGGGCTCTCCCCTGGCTGGGGGGTGGGGGGGGGGGGGGGCGGGAACGTCCCTCATGGGCGCAGGGTGGGCATGAACCTACGCGCAGCGGCTCGGCGACTTGTGCCTCGTACGTCTCCCGAGTCGGCCTCACGCGGCACAGGACCGTCGCCACTCAGCATGAAGACGGCCGCCCGGTAGCCCTGACGACGGCCTTGGAGGAACCACCACGACGACGACATCATCAACATCAACCGCAGCCGAACCACCTTCAGACGACCGCCCAGCGGTCCTAACGACTACCTACCTCATCTAGGCTCCTGCCTGACGGCGTCATCCTTCCTGAGACCCTCCACCCGACGCTGACCCAGACTTCTTGACCCAACCTGCCAGTCTACAATGTCTATGCCAAGACAAACGTCTCCATGTCACAGCCTTGGCTGTGGCGATATCTTGTCCCTAAAAGCGTTTTGCTATGAGGACGTTAAACTCATCCTCCTCGCTGCTTGTAAGTTGCTGGAATGGTGCTCGGTTACTTATCCTTGGAATTTATTAGTCTACTAGCAGGGGCACCCGGCGTCGCCCGGGATATGAACAATCTTTGCGATACTCACGTGACGGCAAACATGTATTAATTGTTTTGATTTACAATCAATCCCCCCCCCCCCAACATCTTCCCACCCCCTCCCCCACAAAAATACACATTCTCTCTCTCTCTCTCTCTCTCTCTCTCTCTCTCTCTCTCTCTCTCTCTCTCTCTCTCTCTCTCTCTTATACATTCTATTGTTTTCTGCCTGCCTCTGGCCCCTTTCCTCTGGATCTTCCCTAGCACGTCGAGACGCTTTTCTCGCTCGATTTTCCGCCTGCACTCACTGTTCCCATTCCCATTCTTCTGACTGCCCTTAATTTTATAGGAATAGACTTTGTTCAGAAGTAGTTTATTTCAACGGGTCTGTGTCTAATGTAAAAATAGTGTATCAGGCTTTGCACTGTACAATCATTTTTCTGGCCCCTCTCATTCCTCCCTTTTCATCCCCCTACCCTGTCTCATCCATGTTGCAAAATTACTTACCGTTACTGGACATACGCATACCGAATTTTATCAATAGTGGTGTAAATTTAGAAAATAACGGTTTTTTAACGGTCAATGTTAAGTTTTGGTTCGTAAAATTTGCATAACATTGTTCAGCGCTTAAGACTGTACGTGCATACGGAATGTTATCAAGAAGGGTGAAAATTTAGAAATTCAGAAAATAACGGTTTTTAACGGTCAATGTTAAGTTTCGGATCTTGAAAATTGTGTATCATTGTTTAGCGTTCAAAACTGCACATGTATATCGAATTTCTTCAACAATACTCTAAATTTATAAAATAACGTTTTTTAACAGTCAATTGTAAATTTCGGTTCGTAAAAGTTGTATATCATGTTTTCGGCATTTAAAACTGCACATGTATACTGAATTTCATCAAGAACAGCCTAAATTTTGAAAATAACGGTTTTTAACAGTCAAATTTAATGGTCATAATGACTATCTAATGACCCTATGTTACCCGCTGGATGTTCCTGTAGGCTTATGTCAAGTTTGGTGGCGATTCCGATGACCCTCGTGGCCGCCAACCTCACAAGATCGGGTTTTAAACTGTTTTTATGGGTTTGGTGTTTTTAACGGTTTTTAACTGTTATAAATAACGTTTCTTAACTGCCAAATAACGGTTCTAATTTTCGAGAAGTAGCCCTGTACCTGTTCAATGTCACAACGGCCATTTGATGAAAAGCAGAGGAAAAAGATGTCTTTGAAACCGTTATAACAGTTGTTTTTTTTTAACGGTTTTTAACTATTTTATTTTTTTAGAGATTAGCCCCAAACCATCCTCGGGTCACAACAGACGTACCTGCTAAATTTCAAGAAGATCGGGTTTTAAACAGTTTCTTTTATACGGTTTGGTGTTTTTAACGGTTTTAACTGTTAT
Organism: Conus canariensis; assembly: GCA_033310375.1. Classification (NCBI taxonomy): domain Eukaryota; kingdom Metazoa; phylum Mollusca; class Gastropoda; order Neogastropoda; family Conidae; genus Conus; species Conus canariensis. Next base: position 87,181,830 of record CM065718.1, read on the forward strand.
AAATAACGTTTTTTTATCTGCCAAATAACGGTTCTAATTTTAGAGAAGTAGTCCTGTACCTGTGCAATGTCACAACGGCTATTTGAAGAAAAGCAAAGGAAAAAGATGTCTTTGAAACCGTTATAACAGTTTTTTAACGTTTTTTAACGGTTTTATTTTTTTTAGAGATTAGCCCAAAACCATCCTCGGGTCACAACAGACGTACCTGCCAAATTTCATGACAATCGGTTGAGCCGTTTTTGAGTCTATAGCGTACACACACACACACACACACACACACACACACACACATACACACGCACACACACACACACACACACACACACACACACACACACACACACACACACACACACACACGCAGACAGAATTTGCCATTTATATATTAGATTGTTTTCCGCCTGCCTCTGGCCCCTTTCCTCTGGATCTTCCCTAGCACGTCGAGGTGCTTTTCTCGCTCGATTTTCCGCCTGCTCTCACTGTTCCCATTCCCATTCTTCTGATTGCCCTTAATTTTGTAGGAATAGATTTTGTGCAGAAGTAGTTTATTTCAACGGGTCTGTGTCTAATGTAAAAATAGTGTATCAGGCTTTGCACTGTACAATCATTTTTCTGGCCCCTCTCATTCCCCCTTTTCATCCCCCTACCCTGTCCCATCAATGTTGCAAAATACTTACCGTTACTGGACATACGCATACCGAATTTTATCAATAGTGGTGTAAATTTAGAAAATAACAGTTTTTAACAGTCAATAAAATTAGCATAACATTGTTCAGCGCTTAAAACTGTACGCGCACACGGAATATTATCAAGAACGGTGAAAATTTAGAAATTCAGAAAATAACGGTTTTTAACGGTCAATGTTAAGTTTCAGATCTTGAAAATTGTATACCATTGTTTAGCGTTCAAAACTGCACATGTATATCGAATTTCTTCAAGAATACTCTAAATTTATAAAATAACGTTTTTTAACGGTCAATTTTAAATTTCGGTTCGTAAAAGTTGTATATCATTTTTCGGCATTTAAAACTGCACATGTATACTGAATTTATCAAGAACAGCCTAAATTTTGAAAATAACGGTTTTTAAACGGTCAAATTTAATGGTCATAATGACTATAATGACTATCTAATGACCCTATGTTACCCGCTGGATGTTCCTGTAGGCTTATGTCAAGTTTGGTGGCGATCCGAAGACTCTCGTGGCCGCCAACCTCAGAAGATCGGGTTTTAAACAGTTTTCATAGGGTTTGGTGTTTTTAACGGTTTTTAACTGTTATAAATAACGTTTCTTAACTGTCAAATAACGGTTCTAATATTCGAGAAGTAGCCGTGTACCTGTGCAATGTCACAACGGTCATTTGATGAAAAGCAGAGGAAAAAGATGTCTTTGAAACCGTTATAACAGTTTTTTAACGGTTTTTAAACGGTTTTTTTTTTTTTTAGAGATTAGCCCAAAACATCCTCGGGTCACAACAGACGTACCTGCTAAATTTCAAGAAGATCGGGTTTTAAACAGTTTCTTTTATAGGGTTTGGTGTTTTTAACAGTTTATAACTGTTATAAATAACGTTTCTTAACTGTCAAATAACGGTTCTAATATTCGAGAAGTAGCCGTGTACCTGTGCAATGTCACAACGGTCATTTGATGAAAAGCAGAGGAAAAAGATGTCTTTGAAACCGTTATAACAGTTTTTAACGGTTTTTAACGGTTTTATTTTTTTGTTTAGAGATTAGCCCAAAACAATCCTCGGGTCACAACAGACGTACCTGCTAAATTTCAAGAAGATCGGGTTTTAAACAGTTTCTTTTATAGGGTTTGGTGTTTTTAACGGTTTTAACTGTTATAAATAACGTTTCTTAACTGTCAAATAACGGTTCTAATATTCGAGAAGTAGCCGTGTACCTGTGCAATGTCACAACGGTCATTTGATGAAAAGCAGAGGAAAAAGATGTCTTTGAAACCGTTATAACATTTTTTTAACGGTTTTTAACGGTTTTATTTTTTTGTTTAGAGATTAGCCCAAAACAATCCTCGGGTCACAACAGACGTACCTGCTAAATTTCAAGAAGATCGGGTTTTAAACAGTTTCTTTTATAGGGTTTGGTGTTTTTAACGGTTTTTAACTGTTATAAATAACGTTTTTTAACTGCCAAATAACGGTTCTAATATTCGAGAAGTAGTCCTGTACCTGTGCAATGTCACAACGGCTATTTGAAGAAAAGCAGAGGAAAAAGGATGTCTTTGAAACCGTTATAACAGCTTTTTAACGGTTTTTAATGGTTTTATTTTTTTTTACAGATTAGCCCAAAACCATCCTCAGGTCACAACAGACGTACCTGCCAAATTTCATGACAATCGGTTGAGCCGTTTTTGAGTCTATAGCGTACACAACACAACACACAACACACACACACACACACACACACACACACACAGAGAATTTGCCATTTATATATTAGATTACTAGCAGGGGCACCCGGCGTTGCCCAGGATATGAACATTCTTTGCGATAATCACGTGACGGCAAACATGTATTTATTGTTTTGATTTACAATCAATTCCCCCCCCCCCCCCACCAACATCTTCCCACACCCTCCCCCCACACAAATACACATTCTGTCTGTCTGTCTGTCTGTCTGTCTGTCTGTCTCTCTCTCTCTCTCTCTCTCTCTCTCTCTCTCTCTCTCTTCTCTCTCTTATACATTCTATTGTTTTCTGCCTGCCTCTGGCCCCTTTCCTCTGGATCTTCCCTAGCACGTCGAGAGCTTTTCTCGCTCGATTTTCTGCCTGCACTCACTGTTCCCATTCCCATTCTTCTGATTGCCCTTAATTTTGTAGGAATAGACTTTGTTCAGAAGTAGTTTATTTCAACGGGTCTGTGTCTAATGTAAAAATAGTGTATCAGGCTTTGCACTGTACAATCATTTTTCTGGCCCCTCTCATTCCTCCCTTTTCATCCCCCTACCCTGTCTCATCCATGTTGCAAAATTACTTACCGTTACTGGACATACGCATACCGAATTTTATCAATAGTGGTGTAAATTTAGAAAATAACGGTTTTTAACGGTCAATGTTAAGTTTTGGTTTGTAAAATTTGCATAACATTGTTCAGCGCTTAAAACTGTACGCGCATACGGAATATTATCAAGAAGGGTGAAAATTTCGAAATTCAGAAAATAACGGTTTTTAACGGTCAACGTTAAGTTTCGGATCTTGAAAATTGTATATCATTGTTTAGCGTTCAAAACTGCACATGTATATCGAATTTCTTCAAGAATACTCTAAATTTATAAAATAACGTTTTTTAACAGTCAATTTTAAATTTTGGTTCGTAAAAGTTGTATATCATTTTTCGGACATTTAAAACTGCACATGTATACGAATTTCATCAAGAACAGCCTAAATTTTGAAAATAACGGTTTTTAACGGTCAACTTTAATGGTCATAATGACTATCTAATGACCCAATGTTACCCGCTGGATGTTCCTGTAGGCTTATGTCAAGTTTGGTGGCGATCCGATGACTCTGTGGCCACCAACCTCAGAAGATCGGATTTTAAACAGTTTTTATAGGGTTTGGTGTTTTTAACGGTTTTTAGCTGTTACAAATAACGTTTCTTAACTGCCAAATAACGGTTCTAATTTTCGAGAAGTAGCCCTGTACCTGTGCAATGTCACAACGGCCATTTGATGAAAAGCAGAGGAAAAAGATGTCTTTGAAACCGTTATAACAGTTTTTTTTAACGGTTTTTAACGGTTTTATTTTTTGAGAGATTAGCCCCAAACCATCCTCGGGTCCAACAGACGTACCTGCTAAACCATCCATGTTGCAAAATTACTTACCGATACTGGACATACGCATACCGAATTTTATCATTAGCGTGTGTAAATTTAGAAAATAACGGTTTTTAACAGTCAGAGTTAAGTTTTGGTTCGTAAAATTTGCATAACATTGTTCAGCACTTAAAACTGTACGTGCATACGGAATGTTACCAAGAAGGGTGAAAATTTCGAAATTCAGAAAATAACGGTTTTTAACGGTCAATGTTAAATTTCGGATCTTGAAAACTGTATATCATTGTTTAGCGTTCAAAACTGCACATGTATATCGAATTTCTTCAAGAATACTCTAAATTTATAAAATAACGGTTTTTAATGGTCAATTTAAATTTTGGTTCGTAAAAGTTGTATATCATTTTTCGGCATTTAAAACTGCACATGTATACTGAATTTCATCAAGAACAGCCTAAATTTTGAAAATAACGGTTTTTAACGGTCAAATTTAATGGTCATAATGACTATCTAATGACCCTATGTTACCCGCTGGATGTTCCTGTAGGCTTATGTCAAGTTTGGTGGCGATCCGATGACCCTCGTGGCCGCCAACCTCACAAGATCGGGTTTTAAACTGTTTTTTATGGGGTTTGGTGTTTTTAACGGTTTTTAACTGTTATAAATAACGTTTCTTAACTGCCAAATAACGGTTCTAATTTTCGAGAAGTAGCCCTGTTCCTGTTCAATGTCACAACGGCCATTTGATGAAAAGCAGAGGAAAAAGATGTCTTTGAAACCGTTATAACAGTTGTTTTTTTTTAACGGTTTTTAACTATTTTATTTTTTTAGAGATTAGCCCCAAACCATCCTCGGGTCACAACAGACGTACCTGCTAAATTTCAAGTAGATCGGGTTTTAAACAGTTTCTTTTATACGGTTTGGTGTTTTTAACGGTTTTAACTGTTATAAATAACGTTTTTTTATCTGCCAAATAACGGTTCTAATTTTAGAGAAGTAGTCCTGTACCTGTGCAATGTCACAACGGCTATTTGAAGAAAAGCAAAGGAAAAAGATGTCTTTGAAACCGTTATAACAGTTTTTTAACGGTTTTTTAACGGTTTTATTTTTTTTAGAGATTAGCCCAAAACCATCCTCGGGTCACAACAGACGTACCTGCCAAATTTCATGACAATCGGTTGAGCCATTTTTGAGTCTATAGCGTACACACACACACACACACACACACACACATACACACGCACACACACACACACACACACACACACACACACACACACACACACACACACACACACACACATACACGCAGACAGAATTTGCCATTTATATATTAGATTGTTTTCCGCCTGCCTCTGGCCCCTTTCCTCTGGATCTTCCCTAGCACGTCGAGGTGCTTTTCTCGCTCGATTTTCCGCCTGCTCTCACTGTTCCCATTCCCATTCTTCTGATTGCCCTTAATTTTGTAGGAATAGATTTTGTGCAGAAGTAGTTTATTTCAACGGGTCTGTGTCTAATGTAAAAATAGTGTATCAGGCTTTGCACTGTACAATCATTTTTCTGGCCCCTCTCATTCCCCCCTTTTCATCCCCCTACCCTGTCCCATCAATGTTGCAAAAGTACTTACCGTTACTGGACATACGCATACCGAATTTTATCAATAGTGGTGTAAATTTAGAAAATAACAGTTTTTAACAGTCAATAAAATTAGCATAACATTGTTCAGCGCTTAAGACTGTACGCGCACACGGAATATTATCAAGAACGGTGAAAATTTAGAAATTCAGAAAATAACGGTTTTTAACGGTCAATGTTAAGTTTCAGATCTTGAAAATTGTATACCATTGTTTAGCGTTCAAAACTGCACATGTATATCGAATTTCTTCAAGAATACTCTAAATTTATAAAATAACGTTTTTTAACGGTCAATTTTAAATTTCGGTTCGTAAAAGTTGTATATCATTTTTCGGCATTTAAAACTGCACATGTATACTGAATTTTATCAAGAACAGCCTACATTTTGAAAATAACAGTTTTTAACGGTCAAATTTAATGGTCATAATGACTATAATGACTATCTAATGACGCTATGTTACCCGCTGGATGTTCCTGTAGGCTTATGTCAAGTTTGGTGGCGATCCGAAGACTCTCGTGGCCGCCAACCTCAGAAGATCGGGTTTTAAACAGTTTTCATAGGGTTTGGTGTTTTTAACGGTTTTTAACTGTTATAAATAACGTTTCTTAACTGTCAAATAACGGTTCTAATATTCGAGAAGTAGCCGTGTACCTGTGCAATGTCACAACGGTCATTTGATGAAAAGCAGAGGAAAAAGATGTCTTTGAAACCGTTATAAACAGTTTTTTAACGGTTTTTAACGGGTTTTTTTTTTTTTAGAGATTAGCCCAAAACAATCCTCGGGTCACAACAGACGTACCTGCTAAATTTCAAGAAGATCGGGTTTTAAACAGTTTCTTTTATAGGGTTTGGTGTTTTTAACGGTTTATAACTGTTATAAATAACGTTTCTTAACTGTCAAATAACGGTTCTAATATTCGAGAAGTAGCCGTGTACCTGTGCAATGTCACAACGGTCATTTGATGAAAAGCAGAGGAAAAAGATGTCTTTGAAACCGTTATAACAGTTTTTTTAACGGTTTTAACGGTTTTATTTTTTTGTTTAGAGATTAGCCCAAAACAATCCTCGGGTCACAACAGACGTACCTGCTAAATTTCAAGAAGATCGGGTTTTAAACAGTTTCTTTTATAGGGTTTGGTGTTTTTAAACGGTTTTTTAACTGTTATAAATAACGTTTCTTAACTGTCAAATAACGGTTCTAATATTCGAGAAGTAGCCGTGTACCTGTGCAATGTCACAACGGTCATTTGATGAAAAGCAGAGGAAAAAGATGTCTTTGAAACCGTTATAACAGTTTTTTTAAACGGTTTTTAAACGGTTTTATTTTTTTGTTTAGAGATTAGCCCAAAACAATCCTCGGGTCACAACAGACGTACCTGCTAAATTTCAAGAAGATCGGGTTTTAAACAGTTTCTTTTATAGGGTTTGGTGTTTTTAACGGTTTTTAACTGTTATAAATAACGTTTTTTAACTGCCAAATAACGGTTCTAATATTCGAGAAGTAGTCCTGTACCTGTGCAATGTCACAACGGCTATTTGAAGAAAAGCAGAGGAAAAAGGATGTCTTTGAAACCGTTATAACAGCTTTTTAACGGTTTTTAATGGTTTTATTTTTTTTTACAGATTAGCCCAAAACCATCCTCAGGTCACAACAGACGTACCTGCCAAATTTCATGACAATCGGTTGAGCCGTTTTTGAGTCTATAGCGTACACAGACACAGACACACAGACACACACACACACACACACACACACACACACACAGAGAATTTGCCATTTATATATTAGATTACTAGCAGGGGCACCCGGCGTTGCCCAGGATATGAACATTCTTTGCGATAATCACGTGACGGCAAACATGTATTTATTGTTTTGATTTACAATCAATTCCCCCCCCCCCCCCCAACATCTTCCCACACCCTCCCCCCACACAAATACACATTCTGTCTGTCTGTCTGTCTGTCTGTCTGTCTGTCTGTCTCTCTCTCTCTCTCTCTCTCTCTCTCTCTCTCTCTCTCTCTCTCTCTCTTATACATTCTATTGTTTTCTGCCTGCCTCTGGCCCCTTTCCTCTGGATCTTCCCTAGCACGTCGAGACGCTTTTCTCGCTCGATTTTCTGCCTGCACTCACTGTTCCCATTCCCATTCTTCTGATGCCCTTAATTTTGTAGGAATAGACTTTGTGCAGAAGTAGTTTATTTCAACGGGTCTGTGTCTAATGTAAAAATAGTGTATCAGGCTTTGCACTGTACAATCATTTTTCTGGCCCCTCTCATTCCTCCCTTTTCATCCCCCTACCCTGTCTCATCCATGTTGCAAAATTACTTACCGTTACTGGACATACGCATACCGAATTTTATCAATAGTGGTGTAAATTTAGAAAATAACGGTTTTTAACGGTCAATGTTAAGTTTTGGTTTGTAAAATTTGCATAACATTGTTCAGCGCTTAAAACTGTACGTGCATACGGAATGTTATCAAGAAGGGTGAAAATTTCGAAATTCAGAAAATAACGGTTTTTAACGGTCAACGTTAAGTTTCGGATCTTGAAAATTGTGTATCATTGTTTAGCGTTCAAAACTGCACATGTATATCGAATTTCTTCAAGAATACTCTAAATTTATAAAATAACGTTTTTTAACAGTCAATTTTAAATTTTGGTTCGTAAAAGTTGTATATCATTTTTCGGCATTTAAAACTGCACATGTATACTGAATTTCATCAAGAACAGCCTAAATTTTGAAAATAACGGTTTTTAACGGTCAACTTTAATGGTCATAATGACTATCTAATGACCCAATGTTACCCGCTGGATGTTCCTGTAGGCTTATGTCAAGTTTGGTGGCGATCCGATGACTCTCGTGGCCACCAACCTCAGAAGATCGGATTTTAAACAGTTTTTATAGGGTTTGGTGTTTTTAACGGTTTTTAGCTGTTACAAATAACGTTTCTTAACTGCCAAATAACGGTTCTAATTTTCGAGAAGTAGCCCTGTACCTGTGCAATGTCACAACGGCCATTTGATGAACAGCAGAGGAAAAAGATGTCTTTGCCGTTAATTTGTAAATAGATCTTTGTTGAAAGAGTTTATTTCAACGGTATTTGTTATTGAAAATTAGCTGCCACAAAACCTCCTCTGTTCACCCACAACTACCTGTCTAACATCCATGTTGCAAAATTACTTACCGTTACTGGACATACGCATACCGAATTTTATCAATAGTGGTGTAAATTTAGAAAATAACGGTTTTTAACGAGTCAATGTTAAGTTTTGGTTGTAAAATTTGCATAACATTGTTCAGCCTTAAAACTGTACGTGCATACGGAATGTTACAAGAAGGGTGAAAATTTCGAAATTCAGAAAATAACGGTTTTTAACGGTCAACGTTAAATTTCGGATCTTGAAAACTTAGTATCATTGTTTAGCGTTCAAAACTGCACATGTATATCGAATTTCTTCAAGAATACTCTAAATTTATAAAATAACGTTTTTTAACAGTCAATTTTAAATTTTGGTTCGTAAAAGTTGTATATCATTTTTCGGCATTTAAAACTGCACATGTATACTGAATTTCATCAAGAACAGCCTAAATTTTGAAAATAACGGTTTTTAAACGGTCAACTTTAATGGTCATAATGACTATCTAATGACCCAATGTTACCCGCTGGACGTTCCTGTAGGCTTATGTCAAGTTTGGTGGCGATCCGATGACTCTCGTGGCCACCAACCTCAGAAGATCGGATTTTAAACAGTTTTTATAGGGTTTGGTGTTTTTAACGGTTTTTAGCTGTTACAAATAACGTTTCTTAACTGCCAAATAACGGTTCTAATTTTCGAGAAGTAGCCCTGTACCTGTGCAATGTCACAACGGCCATTTGATGAACAGCAGAGGAAAAAGATGTCTTTGAAACCGTTATAACAGTTTTTTTTTAACGGTTTTTAACGGTTTTATTTTTTGAGAGATTAGCCCAAAACCATCCTCGGTCACAACAGACGTACCTGCTAAACCATCCATGTTGCAAAATACTTACCGATACTGGACATACGCATACCGAATTTTATCAATACGGTGTAAATTTAGAAAATAACGGTTTTATAACAGTCAGGTTAATTTGGTTCGTAAAATTTGCATAACATTGTTCAGCACTTAAAACTGTACGTGCATACGGAATGTTACCAAGAAGGGTGAAAATTTAGAATTCAGAAAATAACGGTTTTTTAACGGTCAATGTTTAATTTTGGATCTTGAAAACTGTATATCATTGTTTAGCGTTCAAAACTGCACATGTATATCGAATTTCTTCAAGAATACTCTAAATTTATAAAATAACGGTTTTTAATGGTCAATTTTAAATTTTGGTTCGTAAAAGTTGTATATCATTTTTCGGCATTTAAAACTGCACATGTATACTGAATTTCATCAAGAACAGCCTAAATTTTGAAAATAACGGTTTTTAACGGTCAACTTTAATGGTCATAATGATTATCTAATGACCCAATGTTACCCGCTGGACGTTCCTATAGGGTTATGTCAAGTTTGGTGGCGATCCGATGACTCTCGTGGCCGCCAACCTCAGAAGATCGGATTTTAAACAGTTTTTATAGGGTTTGGTGTTTTTAACGGTTTTTAGCTGTTACAAATAACGTTTCTTAACTGCCAAATAACGGTTCTAATTTTCGAGAAGTAGCCCTGTACCTGCGCAATGTCACAACGGCCATTTGAAGAAAAGCAGAGGAAAAATATATCTTTGAAACCGTTATAACAGGGTTTTTTTTAACGGTTTTTAACGTTTTATTTTTTGAGAGATTAGCCCAAAACCATCCTCGGTTCACAACAGACGTACCTGCTAAATTTCAAGAAGATCGGGTTTTAAACAGTTTCTTTTATAGTGTGTGGTGTTTTTAACGGTTTTTAACTGTTATAAATAACGTTTTTTAACTGCCAAACAACGGTTCTAATTTTTAGAGAAGTAGTCCTGTACCTGTGCAATGTCACAACGGCTATTTGAAGAAAAGCAGAGGAAAAAGATGTCTTTGAAACCGTTATAACAGTTTTTTAACGGTTTTTAACGGTTTTATTTTTTTAGAGATTAGCCCAAAACCATCCTCAGGTCACAACGGACGTACCTACCAAATTTTATGACAATCGGTTGAGCCGTTTTTGAGTCTATAGCGTACACAGACACAGACACAGACACACACACCACACAGAATTTGCCATTTATATATTAGATACTAGCAGGGGCACCCGGCGTTGCAATACTCACGTGACGGCAAACATGTATTAATTGTTTTGATTTACAATCAATCCCCCCCACCCCAACATCTTCCCATCCCCTCCCCCCACACAAATACACATTCTCTCTCTCTCTCTCTCTTTCTCTTTCTCTCTCCTCTCTCTCCCCTCTCTCTCCTCTCTCTCTCCTCTTATACATTCTATTGTTTTCTGCCTGCCTCTGGCCCCTTTCCTCTGGATCTTCCCTAGCACGTCGAGACGCTTTTCTCGCTCGATTTTCTGCCTGCACTCACTGTTCCCTTTCCCATTCTTCTGACTGCCCTTAATTTTATAGGAGTAGACTTTGTTCAGAAGTAGTTTATTTCAACGGGTCTGTGTCTAATGTAAAAATAGTGTATCAGGCTTTGCACTGTACAATCATTTTTCTGGCCCCTCTCATTCCTCCCTTTTCATACCCCTAGCCTGTCTCATCCATGTTGCAAAATTACTTACCGTTACTGGACATACGCATACCGAATTTTATCAACAGTGGTGTAAATTTAGAAAATAACGGTTTTTAACGGTCAATGTTAAGTCTTGGTTCGTAAAATTTGCATAACATTGTTCAGCGCTTAAAACTGTATGTGCATACAGAATGTTATCAAGAACGGTGAAAATTTCGAAATTCAGAAAATAACGGTTTTTAACGGTCAATGTTAAATTTCGGATCTTGAAAATTGTATACCATTGTTTAGCGTTCAAAACTGCACATGTATATCGAATTTCTTCAAGAATACTCTAAATTTATAAAATAACGTTTTTTAACGGTCAGTTGTAAATTTCGGTTCGTAAAAGTTGTATATCATTTTTCGGCATTTAAAACTGCACATGTATACCGAATTTCATCAAGAACAGCCTAAATTTTGAAATAACGGTTTTTAACGGTCAAATTTAATGGTCATAATGACTATCTAATGACCCTATGTTACCCGCTGGATGTTCCTGTAGGCTTATGTCAAGTTTGGTGGCGATCCGATAACTCTCGAGAAGTAGTTGCAAAGCGAGAGACTGCAGGCGGAAATCTAAACAAATCTTAAATAATATGTTAGCGAACCGCCTCTTCCTTGCGCTGAAACCCTGCGAAGTGATCTGAAGCGATCAAAGCTAAGTTAATTTTCGTTGTTTTTATTCGTTTATGTCTCACCTGATGAAGACCTAAGAAGGTCGAAACGCGTTGTGTTTCGTCTTGTGACTCGTTTGTCCACGTTCTCTGAATGGGTTTACAGTTTAGGACCCCCCCTTTTTTTAAATACTGGAATGAAGACTAGAGGGGCTAGAAAGGGGAACAAAATCATGTCCGCAACATTTCCTTAAAATGACAAATTTTCTGATTTCGAGTGTTAAGCTCGTTAACACTCCAGTGTGTGTGTCTTCGACCGTGATTTAAAGCAAAACCAGCCATAGCTCGTTTGCAATATTATAACACAGACTTTGAAATACGAACTTGAACTGGCCTGCTAAGTGTCAAATAACTTTTTTTCCATTAGAAACTGAGAAACCCATAATGACATGAGGAGTAAAAAAAAAAAAATCTGTTGTAACATAAATACGCGCGCGCGCGCGTGTGCGTGCGTGCGTGTGTGTGTGTGTGTGTGTTGTGTGTGTGTGGTTGTGTGTGTGTGTGTGTGTGTGTGTGTGTGTGTGGTTGACGCATTCAGGAAAACGTGATGGACATTGATAGGGAATGAAGTGTGTGTGTGTGTGTGTGTGTGTGTGTGTGTGTGTGTGTGTGTGTGTGTGTGTGTGTGTGTGAGCGCCCGCGCGTAGTCTTCAGTCTAATGTCTATTTTCAATATGTGGTCTTAGACAACAACGAAGAAGAAGAAGAGAAGAAGAAGAAGAAGAAGAAGAAGAAGAAGAAGAAGTGAGGAATTATTTTAAAATCTCATCCAGGGAAGATTCAGATAAAGCAGGCAAAGTGTTTGTTTGGGGTTTTTTTGGTTTTTTTTTACTGTTTACATCTCAGAAGTATATGCAAATTTGACATTTTTTCACCACAAATTCATTTTATGTCATTAGTAATTTTGTTTTACAAGCAGTAAGCTTATGTCTGTAAATCAAAGAGGTCAATGACCTCACATAATACAGCCATTTCGAGTTCTTGAAATATTTATTAAAGTAGTATCATATACTAGTGTGTGTGTGTGTGTGTGTGTGTGTGTGTGTGTGTGTGTGTGTGTGTGTGTGTGTAAATAGATCATTAGATGGATAGATAGATAAATGGAGATCCAAGTAAAGGCTGTTCTGCACAATTCTTAGCTGCTGTCCAGCCCTTACGTGACTGACAATGCTTGGGTTATTTACAGCAGATCTGACCACTCTGACTGTTCACACGTGTTGACCTCCCTTGCATCCTTCAATGGATCCTCAAGCATGGGCTCAGAGATGAACCCTTACATTTTATACGGTTTACGTCATAATTAATTCTTAGTTTTTCAGAAACTTCTTTCTTTACCACCTTTTCTTTTCTTTTCGTCTTACTTTTCTAGCCTTCGGCGGCTGCTATAGGTGCTGTTGGATTCCGTGTTTTGAACCCTTGGTGAAGAAATATTACAGAATTGTAGATTGTGGTGTATCTTCATTTGATGCAAGGAGCGCAGACACATTCAGCTGCGCCTCCCTGACGAGTCTGATCCAGAGACGAAAGGCCTTGAGCAGGTGATATGAATGGTTGTATCTTCAAGATGGGTTACGAGGATTTCACATTTATGACATATATATTCCTATTTTTTTTATCGTCATTTTCTCCCCCTTCCTCCCCCCCCCCCCCCCCCCCCCTTTTCATTTGAGTCCTTGCCAGTGATTGATGTGATGCTAATAAATAATTATTGTTAGCCGCACTTGGGACATTCAGAGAGGATTGATTAAGACGTTAATTTTTATTTTTATGATTATGATTTTTTTCGCATTTAAGAAGCAGAAAACTTTATTATATTGTGAAGATGATGCCTCATGATTTTTATGCCATAACATCCTTCCTTTTTCCAGGAACACATCTGTATTCGTGCGCTGCACACACGACTTACGCTTCGGCCGCTTACTGCTCGCGTTCTTACACCCGTATAGACATATCTTAATGCACTCGTCTGTCGGTACCCGTTTTGAAATTTCATTCGTTCTTCTTCTTCTGTGTACTCAGGCTGATGCTCCTGCGGACACTCCCTATATGAACAGGCAAGTATTATCCCATCTACCCAACAAAGGGAGTGGAGTTTTGTGTGTATGACCGTTTTTTATCCCGCCATTAAGGCAGCCATATTCCATCTTCGGGAAGATGCATGCTACGTGTAACGTGTCATCCATACCCACGGCCAAACTGGCCTTCTCTTCCGAAAGTTGGTGATGGGATTTTACGTGTGTGCAAGATGTTATGCGTGCGTTCGCACACGGGACCTCGGTTTATGTACGGGAAATGGAGTCAGAACTAATGTTAACTCCGAGGGAAAAAAAAAACCCTGTACCGAAACGGCCCGGCGGAGATTCGAACCCACAACCCTTGGATTACGAGTCCGACGCTCTACCAACTGAGCTATTCCCCCCCCCCCCCCCCCCCCCCCCCCCCAAATTTCATTCATGACTAGTTCTATGCAAAAAGTGGCAACGTGACATTTGCATCGTTTTCACTTTAAAAGAAAATGGAGACAGAGCATTGCAGGACATCTTTGCATTAGACCTGTACATCACGGAGGCATACTTGGGAAAGGAGTTGTAGCTTAATGACCACACTGGGGACAGAAACTGAGCCGGAGGAAAACATCTAACTTAACAAAAAATAACGACCAAAGACAGAGCATTGTCTATGAAAACACACGGGCCAGCTGCTTTCAACGGCCCTGAACAGAGCAGCTTCTTCCTGTCCCCTGCTTGATCCCTGATGCTCGCTGTGGGAAAACCGGACCAGGTCTTCTACAGCAGGGTACGTCGAGGGGCAGGTGACCATGGAGACTCAGCTTGATGCTCATCAGCATCCAGAAGGAGAAGCAGGAAGATCTGTTTGCTTGTGAAGTCTTGTGACCAGAGACCCGAGCAAAGAAGAAGAAGAAGGAGGAGGAGAAGAAGAAGAAGAAGAAGAAGAAGAAGACGAATAAGAAGAAGCAGAAAGAAAGGGAAAAAATATCAAAGAAGGAAAGAACTATTGAACTGAAGAAAATATTCTTGCTTTAAGAAAGAACAACTTGGGAGCCTACAGGGTCCAGCACTGAAGGTGATTATCAATCAACCCAATGTAACAAAGCATGCAACACCACAAGTCCCTCCAGGTGTTAAGGAAAATCAGCTGTTATCTGACGCGTACGATGTTCACCTAGGTCGTGCAAGGAAAACGTAAAAGGTTGTGAATGTGCATTGTGATAACCCAAAGAGCTTAGTTGGAAATGATTTTTTAACGATCCGGTTATTCGAAAAAGACAGGTCGATCAAAAGCGTGGCTACGAATGGAAACGGTGTCATTTTTTTTTTGTTTTTTTGTTTTTTGTTTTGTTTTTTGTTTTTTTGCTGTCCCAACCTATGCGCCACCTCAGAGGCATTGCACCCACGCCGCTCATTCCGACACCCCGTCCACAACCACAGCTCGGTCGGCCCCGCCGCAGCCCCGGCACCGGCAATCCACAGGGAGCAGTCAATGTCAAGTCGTCAGGCGGCAACCCACCGGAGGAGACACTGCACTGCTGCCGAGTCACTTCGGTGGTGTTCAGTGGCGCCTGTTCTGATCTAACATACGCAGGACATCCACCTACTAAGCCCCCAACTGACGACAATAATTGCTTAGTCGCGGAGCCGACGTGAGTGAACTCTCCCTCCGGAGGGCGCCACCACGTCCGTCCAACGACAGGCCCCATGGACTCGCCGATACCGGTGACCCCGACGGAACCAAACCAAGACCACAGACGTGGAGAGGGCATCGAAATTGAGGTCACTATGAGAGCAGGGCATGAAGGGCCACAGAATTTGAGACTTTTGGGAGCGTTGTTACGCCCAAAGTCGCCTGCCAAACTTGTCGCCGGGGACAATTTTCTCAGGCTTTATTCTCAAAATGTTCGCCAATACCAAATTTGTCACTGTTAAAGATTTTTGTTGTTGTCGTTGTTGAGGGATTTGGCATATTTGAGAGAACAAACCATTGGGCTGAGTGCGCTTCAGTGCTAATTTTACTTTTCTCTGACTTGATGCTTATACCTCTGCGTCTCTCTCTCTTAGTTTTTAGGTGTGTGTGTGTGTGTGTGTGTGTGTGTGTGTGTGTGTGTGTGTGTGAGTGAGTGTGTGTGCGTGTGTGTGTGTGTATGATGTGTGTGCACGCGCGCGCGCGTGTGTATCTGTGTGTGTGTGCGCGCGCAAGTACGTGAGTATAAATGAATGTATGTCCCCGTGGCATTGTACCGGGATGCCCTTGGTCAGACGTGGCCTCTGTCCAGGCCCTAGAACTCTGCGTCAGATCCAGGACATGGCGCACAGAACCCAACTCTTCTGGACCCCGCGGGCACGGAGCATAATGCCTCTTCATGCCTCAAGAGACGCCCACCCTGTCAGGAATATCCTTATACACCTTGTCATGACACAGCGTGTGTGCATTCAGTCGCAGTTGAAGGGTCGTGCGTGGTGGGGGGGGGGGGGGGGGGGTGAACAATGGGTTAAGTTAGCTGTCTGCCTGCGTTCAGAAAACTGACGTTGACAAGCACATTATCCCCCGTCAAATATCAAGCCATTATTGATGTCATAAGTTTGACTGGGAAAAAAAGGCTTTTATTTCACCTCACGTTTTTAAGTTTCACGTTTCTTTGAATCCTTACAGTCCAACCGATCATACAGAGCCTTTTCAGGGTCGTCAAACTCCAACAAATAAGTAACATATGCGCACATACACACAAAGACGTGCGCCCACTTGTGCGTGCATGCACGCACACACATGCACGCACTCGTGTGTGTGTGTGTGTGTGTGTGTGTGTGCACGCGCCTTTGATTATTTGTGGGAAATGAATTTTCTTCAGATGACATAGTAACAATAACAACAACAGACAACACACACACTCACTTGCCAGTGCATACACACTCACATCTATGGACTCTCTATCACCCCACCAGTGCAAATTCACTAGCGCACACACGTCTACAATATGCATTGGAGACCCTGCGAGATTAAGTCTTATCTGAGTTGACGTGTGTTTGATCCTTTGTGTCTGTTGTTGGAAAGGCGCAATATGAGTCTGCCCCAATCTCTAGGAGACTTTGCGGTGTTGGCCTTGAAATTATTCCAATATTTGCTTGAGTGGTGATGTTCTTGCTCTTCCTTTAAGTCTGGATGTGCGACCACTTCCTCTCTTGTTCGTGGCTTTGCCCTTGTTTGTTGAGGCGATTCTTTTCATTTCTTATCACATCACACTGGCCGAGCTGTATTCCAGTTCTTATCCTTGCCTTGCCTGCCAGTGTGTCTGCTCTCTCATTTACTTTGATATCTGCATGTCTAGAGCACTACATCCATATGAGCCTCTCCAATGGCATCACTTCATGCCAAGCAGAACTGCCTACTCCACTCTCCACTTTCTGATGTAGGTTCATGGAGTCTAGTCAGTATCATGGCTTGTCGAGTTCTACTGGTCTGTGAGCGAGTGCCAGTGGAGTGCTTGTGTCACTGCTTCTACCTCCATTGTTGGACTTGAAGTTGTTAAACTGTAAGCAACATTGTCTTCCTGGATATTGAAGCCATTTTGCATCCCTGCGTATCCCCAGCCTGACTTACCCTGACAGAACCGTCAGTGTATATAACAATGCCTTCGTTTCTTTGAATTCTGTAATTGGCACAGTCTGTATATTGTCTTCTGCCTGTCCCATCCATGATTTCCCACGTCCTACAGTGCCTTTGTTTCTTTAACCGCCGCATGAAACGGGTTTGGGGGATTTTCAAAGTGCTCTGAAACAGGCCTTCCCCTGTTCTAGCTTCTGTCTTGCCTGCATTGAAGGAAGATCAAGCAGGCATTGCATGGTTTCATCTAGTGTATTCTTCGTGGTTCCGGGATCAATCTCATTGCTTCATTTTGAATTCTTTCTGATCTAAGGACATTGCTCTCGGACAGTGTTGTAAGCCCTAATCCATAATCAATCACACCCAGTACAACTGGTGATACAACTAGGGGAGATGGCACTGTTCACTGCTGTTAGCTGCCGTTGGTTTCATGGCAGACAGGCCCTTTTTGCATTTAAAAACAATATTCTGACTATGTTTTCTAAAGGTCAGCGCTCTATCAAATCCCATACTCTTCAAAAGTACACTTGGTATTAATACTGTAACCTTATTAACTCCAAAACTACTTTTCAGGCATAACTGTCAAAAAGTATGAACATATATTCTTAACGTAATCATTTTCCATGTAATGCAGAGGAAAAAGTGCCAATTTGAATATCTTCTGGTTGAAAGCCGATACATCCTGTTCTATGAATCTCTCACCTGATACTTCTTACACCCTGTTCTGTTTTGCTTCTAAACGTTACCTGATACACCCCTACTCTGAATATCTTCTAGGTATCTGGTACACCCTGTTCTATACATCTTACAGTTGTGTATTTAGTATATCCTTACAGTTGTGTATTTAGTATATCGTGTTCTATAAATCTTCTGCCAGCTAAACTATATTCTGTCCATCTTTTAGTTGCCAGCTGGTACACCTGCTCTGTATACCTTCTACTTGTTACCTGGCACACCCCGTTCTGAATATCTACTACTTGTAACCTGGCGCATCTTGTTCTGTGGATCTTCAACCCATTACCTGGCACACCCTATCTATCTCATTACCTGGCACACCCTGTTCCTTCTCTCTCTCTCTCTCTCTATATATATATATGTATTTCATTACCTGGCACACTCTGTTCTTTATATGTTTTACTTATTACATGGCACGCCCTGTTCTATACATATGCTACCTGTTACCTGGCAGTCTGTTCTGTAGATCTTCTACTTGTTACCTGGCACACATATATATATGGGGGGGGGGGGGGTGCACACTGCACGCTCGCATGTGTGTGTGTGTGTGTATGTGGTAAGTGTGTGTCTGTGTGTGTGCAAATGCAAAAATGAATGTATAAATCCACACAAAAACGTAAGGGGTTCACCGTGGGTCACATGTCCAGCTTCTGTCTTACTGTAGACACCGTTTACAAAGTATCTAGAGCAGGAAATTCATGTTGGCCATCACTGGAAGGTGAATGTGGGCCTCTCCAGAAGGAGACACTCATACACATTGATTACACAGCTCTATTCGTAAGTAAGGGAGCTTTGTTGGTCATGGTCTGCGTGTAATGCTGGATCAGAATAGGTACCACGAAAACACTATGGACACATCAATGCAGGCACAAAGCTGCATCATCTCTGATGGGTTGCCTAAAGACAACTTGATATCGATTCCTCCTTGTGGACTGCAGGGGCTGGGGCTGTGACACAACAAGCCTGGGTGTAGGCGTGCATGGGGAAATAGAACGAGCAGCTTAGGACTGATCCTACTGAGACTGCACCAAAGATTACACAGCGTAAACAAATGAAGAAAGAAAAAAGACCGACGATCCAGTTCAAAGTAAAAAGACAGCAACAAATATGTGACATTATTCAACCATTTTTATTGGCATATACAACTCAAATATATGAAAAGGGGGTAAATAATAATAATACATTGAGTAAATAGTGCAAGACAAGAGAAGACATGCTAGGAAGGTCAAAGAAAGCTTCCTCACAATATCATTGATACAGTAACACAATGAAAGGGAAAAAGTGATGACAAGATAATCATAAAAAGAATAAAAGGTACCAATCACCACTGTAAAAGATCTTTCACTCTACAATCTACAAATGCTGCAGACGATCCATGATGTTAATGATGTTTGGTGAATGATCAGTAAGTAGGGTCAACCTTTACAGATACCACACGTGTGAATCCCATGTCATGTCTCAAAAAAAGTTATCAATATGTCTGACGTATCTTCTTCGTCCAATCAGCTGTCATAACACCCACACGAACATATGTCAACTATCTTTTGGTCACTAGTCAAGCTCTTGCTAATGTCGGTTACAAGTCATGCTGTATCTTGCATTTTCTCTGAGAGTTAGTCTCTGTCAATTTGTTGAAAACAAAGAACAATTTACATTCAAACGACCTGGAAGCCTAATCTGAAAGACACACAAAAACATAGGTATTTAAATGTTCAGCCATTCAAAACTGTGATCCGCAACAGCCCAGAGTAATTTTAAATAAGGGTTAAAAACACCGGTTATTCAAACCACAATTTTGATTTTAAGGGAAAAAAAGTTAGTAATCTATACTGTTCTGTTACAAAAAAAGTGATCGGAGGAGTTATCAACAGATTACATAAATCACCTACTTTCTATTTAAGATCAACAACCCAACTTGTAAATCACATGGTACCCAGTCTGAAGTACAGACAGCAATTCAACCAACCTTGGATGATAAATTTTCATTATAATTATAACTAAAATTTTACACACAATTATTAGACGTCACCATCATGAATTATACATTTTGGACTTGATGAACAAAAGCAAAGAAGAGCAGAAAAACTATAAAAAAAAAAAAAAAAAAAAACCCAAAACAAACATACAAACTGATCGGATAGTTTTCAAGTTAGACCTATGCACTTTCTTCTAACAAATGAGAGGGAGGAAGGGAGGGAGAGATAGAGAGAAAAAGGTAAACAGAAGAAAAATGACTTCCCAAATGCATTCATTTTAATAACAGTCCAAGGACTGTGACCACCAGCACTTAACTCAGCAGTGACCACAAGCACTTAACTCAGCAGTGACTGCCTTTAACTACATCTTGCAACACTAAATGTCCAAAAGAAACAAGCAAACAAATCCCATCAACATGGATACAAAAAGCCTGAAAGGATAAAGGCAGTGTACGCAATGAAAGCTAAAAACAGAAAACACAGCAAACTCAAAAAAAAATACATACCTCCACCAAACACTAATCAAATGCTAGGTGGGATTCTAGTTGACACAACAAACACTGATACAACAAATAGAAGTGGCAAGTCTTAACAAATGCATTGCTATTCCAAATAAGACGTAAATCCCTAAACAATTAATCCAAATCTATCTCTGCACAACAAACATCAGAGACAGAAACACAAAAAACACACATACTATAGTAAACTCTTATCTTCTCCCTCTCTTCTCATTGCCTGCATAAAAAAAAAAAATGTTACAAGGAATTCTTTAAAAAAAAAAAAAGAAGGTGAATTTGCTCACAGTTTCATCTTTCTCCTCTCTAAGAATACAAGGAATGACAAATCTCTATATGGTCACGTCAGCTATTGTCAAAAAAAGGGTACTGTATAAGGCAAGATGTTGGGAGGATGCTTTTGACAGATCCAGAAAAAGAAGGGGGGAAAAAAAGACTCTTCTATTGCACTCTTTCTTTCATTCTGACACAAATAAAGCTGTGTCCTTTGAAAAAACTTGTGCCACCTTCACGATCACAAGCCAAATGAGTATGCATCACTTGCAAGAAAAAAAAAAAATACTTAACTATTTCTCTCCTTCCAAACAAACACACCAACACAAAAATCTGCATGGTGCCTCAGGCTGCACGTCAAATGAATCACAGCCAATTACTGGCCAAGTATCTTGCATACTTCAAACACACAGACTGGGCTGAAAGAGACAATCTTAACTATAGTGTGAGTATACTGTGCATCTAATTTTTCAAGCCAAGGGTCTGTTAACTGGTGTCATGATACAATCCATACTGACGATCACTGTAAGGCTTGTCACGCAGCCTGTCAATATGTGTGCATCTTTATGCAGCCTTTGAAAAGCACAGAACTGGAAGATTCTACACTGCCTCGCGAGCTCATTTAGACTGTGGTCCTTCAACTTCTTTCTTGTGTGTCTGTCATATCATATGGATGCTTATTCTGTTATCCAGTATGTCACATTTCAACAAAGCAAGCATCAAGCAATTGAAAAAAATCACACCAGAAAGAAAACTTCTGCGTTGTATCTTTACAAACAATTAACATCATTAATGTAATGCTATCTATCATTTACACCCTTTATTTTGTTGTTGTTACCAACTTTTCAATAACTAGACTGAAAATACCTTTTCATCATGATTTATTCATCCAACCCCTGTCATCATGACAGAGTCAAGTATTACTAAAAACCCTTCAGCAACCCACTCATGAATGATCTACTGAGTTTCAAAATAGCAACTGTTCTTGTTTAACTACAAATGTTTCGTTTAAAAGATATGAACAACTAAACAGGATACAAAAGTATACAGACATTTTCCTTCTTTCTTTTTATTAAACAATGAGTGACAACAGGAAAAATGTCAGAAAAACATTTTGTTTGATTTTCAACAAACCAGACAAAAAGGTACATATGGAATATACATATCTACAAATGTCAACATATTGTATAATGAAAATAGTGATCATAGTAACAATTCATTAATTAATTAAACATGGTCATTCACGTAGATTAAGAAAAAAGAGAAAAAGGAAATACATAAACAGATCCATCCTTTAAATATAGCTGAGTCAATTTGCAAATGGATAAATTTACTTTAAAGAAAAAATGAAGGAAAAAAAAAAGCTAGTTGAGGAACAAAATAATGGTGTTGTAACACAGAAACTTGAGAAAGACGAACGCATTTGATCCTTCATGAAAGTAATTATGGTATGTATAAAACAGTTGGGAAAAAACAACACTCTACACAACTGACCTTTCATCTGACATGAGAAGAGAACTTCTCAAGACCAGTATCACTTGAGATCCAAATCATATCCTGAACTTCTAAAAATAGTTAATGATAAAAAAACAAAGTAATATCCTTTTTCCACAAGGAACATACTTCAATAATAAGGAAAAGTATACATATGCCACAATCAGCTCATGTAATAACCAACATTCTTTACAAAAAGAAACCCTTTACTATCAGAAACAAAAACTAGTAGTGAAGTGTGTCACAGTTTTATGACAAGAAAAGATACATTATTCTCATGGAAACCAGATGTCAAATATAAGAAAAAAAAAATCACCTGTTCAATTTAGCAGACACAGCGTTTGACAACTTTTAAGAACTACAGTCACGCATGTTTAACCCAAAACTCAACAAACAGCGTTTTTTCTTTCGAATTACCCATACTTTGGGTAAGCATAATTTTAGGCCAGCCCAACAATCCCTTTGGGGCATTCACGTCAAGTGGAATTCGTGTGAACTGAAACTTTGAAGAATTTCTGTTATCAGGTCAGTCGTATTCAACAGTATAAAGAGAGAGAGTGGCTTAACATAACTGACCTGAACAGAAAACTACAAATACAGACCATTGCAGCTTTTCCACGCTCTCATGCAAATACAATGTTGAGATATAACAAAAGGAATATGTTATCTGATTTCCCTGAATGGAAAACTGGTGACATACTAAGAACTGAATACCAGAATTCTCAAAGAAATCAGCTGTTCAAAAATAAAGTATGTTTTTAGCAAGATTCAGCAAAACAGAAAACCAACGACAATGGTTTATAATCTGGGAATGCTCTACTCAATTTGACTTGTATTGGATGATTTCATATAGTTTTTGTTCTTTTTTTTTGGTTTGGTTTTGCAGTCAACAATTGATAGTTATTTTCTATATGTTAAAACCTTCTTTTGCCACCATTTACTGCCAGTACTTTCAACACACAATCCCTTGATTTAATCCTCCACAGCTCAACAAAGATGACATCACACACAAAGAAAACATCTCAGGTAAAGACTCAGTAAAAACAAAACAAAAAAGATATCTTCCAGATCAAAAGAGCTGAGGAATAAAGATGATCGACCTCAATCTCTCCATCAGTTTGATCCCTGGGGCTCGGTTTTGTCATGTGTTCAATGCTTAAAAAAATTGATATAACCAACACAAAGTACAGCTGTATCACTAACATTTCAACAAAGTAGCCGGCCATCTTGTTCTCTTCATCACACAATGTAAAAAAAAGTAAACAAATGCAAGGTAAACAATGACAAACAGGTTTTATATCAACAGGTTTTATTTGTAGATACAAATATTGCTTTGAGAGTGGCAAATTAAATGCTAAACAACTCAACAGCATGTGAGAAAATATCACTAGTCAAAAATGTCAACAATTTGGGCTGTGTGTATCAAACACTTACATAAAACCAACTTAGATAATGCAAAAGGCACTTGATTGGGGTTACATACTTTACAGAGAGAATCTTTTTACAAAGTGCAAATGATAGCATGCCAACACTTTGTGCAGGGTGTGTGGTTTTGTGTTGTGTGAATATGTATGCCCAGTTGTCTGAATGCATGCAAGCATGTGTGTGTGTGTGTGTGCGCTGCACGTGTGTGAGTGAGTGTGCGTGTGCAAATGAGTGAGTGTGTGTGTGTGTGCGCATGCACATGCATGTGTATATATGCATGCACCTGTGTGTTGTTCATGTCTTTTCTAGTGATTATGATTTCCAGTCAAATATAATCACACTTTTTTTTTTTCAGTACCTTCTTCGTTGCAAAACTGCGATCACAAAATCAACATATATTTTTTTGTCTCATGATTTCCCTTATGACATGTCTTACAAAAAAAAGGCTCCATAACATTTGTCTTAAATAAATTTGCTCATTATCAGTATTCCCTACAAATAAAACAAAAATAAAAACTATAAAAAAAAAAAGAAAGAAAAAAGAAAAAGCATGCTTAAAAAAAGTTGCATATTATGATCATCACTGATCCTTTATGACAAAATGGTATTCAGTCAAAGTGTTTGAGTCACAGAACATGTATAAAGTCAGACTTTCTTTTATAACTCTGCATAAAGACACCAGATGGGTCCATTTGTGTACAAGGTGACAATTTTCTTAATGACAGATATATAGATATATTTCTTTACAACAAAAAAGTTGTCAGCAATTTAGCAGCTTAGGTAACGTAAAGAAAACACTCCCACTTTGTAAAATTGCAAATGCATTTAACTACAATGTAAAAGCTGAATGTCAGCAGCGTAATGTTACCATGCAAGAAAAAATGTACCATCTAATAGAAAAAAGTGCATTCTGCTATCACAAATGCCGATGGTGTAATATTTTCAAAGTTGTCATTACATTTACTTTAACCAAGCAAGGGTGTTCCATGTCATTTCACATTCTTACAACTTAGACCAGCTACATTATCCCAAATATACATGACTAGTGAATGGTAAGAAATGATCATGAAGGTTGAATCATCAAATAATCTGCACAGACCAGCCAACAACAATGGTCCTACGAGCTAGGTTACACTGTGACTGAGACCACTGCTAGAAGAGCAGGGGAAGACAGCAGAAAACAAAGCCTACCCCTTCTACATATTCCCCTAACTTTACAGTTGGACACCATACAGGAACACGTTCAGTTACAGATGCTGACAATAATATCCACTTACACCTCTCCTCCCCCATTCTAGTGTCTTTAGTAAATCTGCCAGTTTTTCATATTCGATGGTTCAAGAAACTTTCCACAATAACTGCACATAAATAGCTTGCAACCATTCAAATTTTAATCAGAAGGATGATGCATCGCTACAGAGACACTAGCACTGCACGAACTCCAAATCAACAAACTTCAACTCTGAAACTAGCACTTCACAACTTGTTAGGAGATTCAAAACAAGTCTTCCACTTTCAACCACTGCTACTGATTACATATCCTCACAGTTACACAGAAAGGGCCATGATTCTCAGAAGCAAACAGGAATCAGACTTGCTGAGTGTGCTTAATGTGCTGGCCACAGGTCAGGCTGTGATGACGGTGATGAAGTCAACAGGACAGAGTCACATGGTAGAAGATCACGGCGGAAAATCAGTTACTGGACTACTAAGAGTGTACACGGAACAGAACTGATGACTGCTGTGGGTAGAATGGATACACATCTGAAAAGGTCACTCATGCAACAAAACAGAAGTCCAACAGCTGGTTTACGAATTTACACGTACCACCACTTTCACCCATTCTGTATGTTGTGTCAGAATCTCATGGTGTTTCAGACATACATCAGGCATTTCCTTCAAAAGTCATCACAGCCACAGCAGTATATAGCTGAGGCTTCTCTCTGACTGTGAGAAGACGATGACATACGAGTTAACAAGTTAAGAAGCCCTGCATGTGCTTTCTAAGTGAAATTCCGATAAATCATCAGAACGGCATTCTCACTGTGGGGAAAAAGTAGCGCTTACCTTGGGTCAATCCTACTGAGCACACTGAACAAAGAAACCAACCTGAACATTTTGCAGGAATGACAGACTGTACTTTGTGTAAAAGGATCCTTGCAATGTGTGAATGATGGTGACGACAACAAAAGATAAGATCTGGATGAAGATGACAGTGAAGAGATATGCAAGTCCTACAGAGTATGCCTGAAGGGACAGTAAGGACGGGAAAGGGGAGTCGCAATGCTATACCAACAGTCCAACACCACACCACAGTCCTGGTAGTACGGTGGTGATGTGTGCAGCACAGTCTGCTGCTCAACCTCGGTTCCCCATGATCCATCTTGAAAATTCTCCCTGTGACACACACACATACACATTTGTTACAAATGTACACACAATGTGAACACATACACAGAAATTCAATATGATTCAACTAAAAAAAAAGAAAGTTTATTCTCATTTACTTTCTCTTATACTGACCGACTGGTATGTTTGTCCACATCCTCAATTATCATTCTGCTGGCGTTCAAGGGCAAATCATGATAACCTGGATACCTGTTGGATTATTCATGAGTCAGACACTGATCCTTAACCCTTAACTCTTACCAGTTTGAACATTTTGGTATCAAATTTTATTTAACAGAATTTGTTTTTGACAGTTTACTGATTATAAAAAAAAAATGCATATGCATGTGTATTATTAAAAATCAAATTGTTGGCAAATGTCTTAATCTAAAGTTTGAAATTGTAGAGAAATCTGCTGAATCTGATCAAAGAAAATGTTTGTGCTAACTGAAACAGTATCAACAGAAAACATTATGAGGGTGTGACATAGGATGTAGGACATATGGTTGCAAAGAGACAAACTGTTGAGAGTTTATGAGCACCTCACCCCTATACCTCACACTGTCAAGCCAATTCGGTGATCTTCTATGGACCACTTTGCATGTAATGCCAATTTCTTGTGGAGACAGAAACTCTACTGTTACTTTCATTTCTTTTTCACAAACCGCAGAAGAAATTAGAGATCCTAGCCTATGGGATGAGACTGGAAACGCACTAAGATTTTGCATTTAAAAATAATTCTTTCAGGAAAAAGAGCAGATTCTGTCCTCTGCCAGATTTCACCAACTCAGCCTTTTGACCTATTGTCATGCTAGAAATAAAGGTGTATTATGACCACTTGATCATGAATATGAAAATGACCATTAAAATGAAAAGACCCTTCAATCTCTTCTTTCCTCCCTCTTTTTTTTCTCTGTGACAGAAGTTGCTTTGCACATTGTTCATAACTAATTTCCAACTTAATTACAGCAATGACATAAACAAGAGTAACAAACACCTGCACACTTACTCACTCACACATGATTTTATTGCTATTGTGAAATGTCAATGTAGTGAGGTGTCATACTGACAGTTACTGTACTGAACTCGCTGAAGAAAATGATTTTTTTCAGTGGGATTCCATCATCATTACTCCATCAGTATATCAACATCAAACACAATCAAACCTTTAATTTCTCTCTTCAACTTCCTTACCCAGGATGACCAGACAATTCAAAGGTCAGGTCTTAAGGTCAGTCATAAAGCAAATGGATGGAAGTTTTGATATATTCAATGTCTAATCACATTGTGACATGAAAAACATGCAACCTCATAAAAACCAGTGGAAAATAGCAGCATAACTCATTATTTCAACTCCCATGATCCCCTTATCAATGGCCTCATTTTCATCCAACACCCATTTTGAGCCGAACATAAGAAGATAAGTGGCTGCTTGTTCTTCGTTTTCATGTCCTAAATGCTGTTCGTTTTTGCCTGAAGAAAACCCAAGAGGTCGAAATGCACCGTGTTTTGTCCTGTAATCTGTTTGTCTGGCATAACTAATACCCTCTCTTTCAAAATTTACTTTATTCTCCACCCTCAGTCACCTTGTTTTGAAACTAACTCATAAAAGTTTGCCAGTGGGGGACTGCAATACTTCTTGCCATATGAATCAATCAAATCCATATCACTTCATAGGCTATTTCGCGAGTAACAACAGAAAACTAAACAATGAATGATGAGAGCATTTGTACACTTGCATACACTCTATGCTGATACTAATCTTCCATGATGACAACTCTTACAGGGAAGGAGTAGATGAAGAGCACGATCAGCAGGACAAGCAGCAGCAGAATCAGCAGTCCGATGATGACCCACTTGTAGTTGCGCCACACGATGTATCGCAGGGTCTTCAGCGGGGAGGTGAACCACAGGAATGATGTCTCTGGTCGTCTGAAATGAAGTAGATCTATACAGTAATCTTTCACTTGTGACATGACTCACCCAATATCACTACCTGAGTGAAGCAACTCCAGTCATGATGTGTATAGTCCACCTGACCATGGGGGCCACAGCAGAGCTGCAAGTAAATTACAAGATGGATGTACCACCCCTGCCACCTCATCTGCCAATGACTGAATTGAATGATTTGGTTTCTGCTTAGCAACAAAAAGAGTTTGATATTTCTTTCTAACGCCACTGAAGAAATACAGGTCATTTTCAAAATTCAGAACTCCAAAAGGTTTACATAGGAGCTCATAATAAATAAAAATTTAAAATCAGTTTCACAATTACACGGGTGTATCTGTCTCTGCGCTTGCACCTGAGGTATATGAATGCCACACACAATTTATAATAAAAAAACACACACAAAAAACTCTGCATCCTTTAAATGGAACCACACTCACCATCTTGATGAAGGGATACACCCCTGATTCAAAATTACAAGGAATAAAATAGAACTGGTTCCTACACTCACTCAGTTTCTTGCTTCACAACACCTCAGATCTACCCTTCCTTCTGTATCAAACATAAAGAACAAGTGTCATATTTGGTGAGACAGCAAGCAGCAGGAATTTTGAATCTAAAATTCCTTGCTTCAATATGATTTCTTGCGCAAGACACACTTGTACCTGTAATATAGCGTTAAATACCATTTGTCTACAATGCAAAATCATATAACTGTGGATATGTAACTTCAGAGCACACTGGAACACAATCAAGAGCATTTTTCACTGGCAAGGAAATGGTAGAAAATGTGCATGGCACATGTGCAGTGTTATGTCAAATGTGAAAATACTATTTATGTGTACACCACTTCACCAACAAATGAACATTCACATGTTGGTTAAGAAATACAGCTCTTGTTCTCTGGCTTCAGACTATGCCTGTAGTCACTGTGCTTTAAAATTCTATGACAATGATTTTCTGTCTCATCTGTGCCTGTAGTCACTGTGCTTTAAAATTCTATGACAATGATTTTCTGTCTCATCTGTGCCTGTAGTCACTGTGCTTTAAAATTCTGTGACAATGATTTTCTGTCTCATCTGTGCCTGTAGTCACTGTGCTTTAAAATTCTGTGACAATGATTTTCTGTCTCATCTGTGCCTGTAGTCACTGTGCTTTAAAATCACTGTGCTTTAAAATTCTGTGACAATGATTTTCTGTCTCATCTGTGCCTGTACAATGATTTTCTGTCTCATCTGTGCCTGTAGTCACTGTGCTTTAAAATTCTGTGACAGTGATG
The DNA here is from genome assembly GCA_033310375.1 of Conus canariensis. Taxonomy (NCBI): domain Eukaryota; kingdom Metazoa; phylum Mollusca; class Gastropoda; order Neogastropoda; family Conidae; genus Conus; species Conus canariensis. Next base: position 87,211,303 of record CM065718.1, read on the forward strand.
TTCTGTCTCATCTGTGCCTGTACAATGATTTTCTGTCTCATCTGTGCCTGTAGTCACTGTGCTTTAAAATTCTGTGACAATGATGTTCTGTCTCATCTGTGCCTGCAGTCACTCTGCTTTAAAATTCTGTGACAGTGATGTTCTGTCTCATCTGTGCCTGCAGTCACTCTGCTTTAAAATTCTGCGACAATGATGTTCTGTCTGATCTGTGCCTGTAGTCACTCTGCTTTAAAATTCTGTGACAATGATGTTCTGTCTCATCTGTGCCTGTAGTCACTCTCTCATCTGTGCCTGCAGTCACTCTGCTTTAAAATTCTATGACAATGATATTCTGTCTCATCTGTGCCTGTAGTCACTCTGCTTTAAAATTCTATGACAATGATTTTCTGTCTCATCTGTGCCTGTAGTCACTCTGCTTTAAAATTCTATGACAATGATATTCTGTCTCATCTGTGCCTGTAGTCACTGTGCTTTAAAATTCTATGACAATGATTTTCTGTCTCATCTGTGCCTGTAGTCACTGTGCTTTAAAATTCTATGACAATGATATTCTGTCTCATCTGTGCCTGTAGTCACGTGCTTTAAAATTCTATGACAATGATATTCTGTCTCATCTGTGCCTGTAGTCACTGTGCTTTAAAATTCTATGACAATGATGTTCTGTCTCATCTGTGCCTGTAGTCACTGTGCTTTAAAATTCTGTGACAATGATGTTCTGTCTCATCTGTGCCTGTAGTCACTGTGCTTTAAAATTCTGTGACAATGATATTCTGTCTCATCTGTGCCTGTAGTCACTCTGCTTTAAAATTCTGTGACAATGATGTTCTGTCTCATCTGTGCCTGTAGTCACTCTCTCATCTGTGTCTGCAGTCACTCTGCTTTAAAATTCTATGACAATGATATTCTGTCTCATCTGTGCCTGTAGTCACTGTGCTTTAAAATTCTATGACAATGATTTTCTGTCTCATCTGTGCCTGTAGTCACTGTGCTTTAAAATTCTATGACAATGATATTCTGTCTCATCTGTGCCTGTAGTCACTGTGCTTTAAAATTCTATGACAATGATTTTCTGTCTCATGTGTGCCTGTAGTCACTCTGCTTTAAAATTCTGTGACAATGATGTTCTGTCTCATCTGTTCATGGGTCAGCTACTGTGGTACAGTGATCAGCGTGATGGGTTGGAGGCTTGGAGGCCCCAGGTTCAAATTCCATCAGATATATTCATCTGTGAGACTTTTCATCCTGGTTGGATCCTACCCGGTGTCCCCAAGTGTGCAACATGCTCAAATGGGGAGACTGGAATGAGAAAGTCGAGTTTCAATGGAGTGACAGATGCACCTATGAAAGTGTTACTCAAATGACCTGACCAGCAGTGCAGCTGTCTGCATCTTTGGGTCAGGTTGGTGAATGGATTTATTCTAAAAGAAAGTGAATACAAACCTGTAATGTAGCCTTGGACCAAATGGCGACTCGCATCATTCTCACTTATCATAAAAAAGAAAACACAAAAGTTCACGGACTGCACAGGTTCAAACAAGGTGAACAACACTAAACGGTGAAACAGTGAAGGAAAGAAAAAAAAAAATATCATGACAAAGTTACAAAACCGAAATGCATACATGTGTGTGTGTGTGCGCGTGCGTGCACACACACACACACACACACACACACACACACACACACACACACCATCTCCCCTGTCAATAGAAATCACTCACTTTGGAGGATCAAGGGTTGGATTTGCATTGGGCTCATCCCGTCCAGTGCCGGCTGGCATGGTTTCTGCTTCCTCTGCAGTAATCAGTTCCAGCTCCATCTCCACTTTGCCCTGAAAACAGTTACAGTACACAGCATAACGAATAGGCTGTGAACCCTTAGCCTGCCCTGTCTGGTTTTTCAGTTAAAAGCCATTCAATTACTCATGGATGCAGGACAACGTGAACTGTCCAACTTCCAATATAACATTAAAATTTGTTTAGAAGCAATATACTTCATAATGTTTTGTTCTATTAAACAATGTGACAAGTCGTGTTCTGTTAAACAATGTGACAAGTCATGAACACTGAACAATGTATTATTGTGTAGTAACGGAGCCTAGCAGACTGCCGAACAAACTAATCACCTGAAACTGTGTCACATCATACACATGGCTATGAAAAAAAAGCAATCAAAATCACAGTACAATAAGACCAGTTTTATTGAGTAAATTCAACCTGCCACTGTGACAAAGTGGTTAATGTCATTGTCATGGGCTCCCAGCTGGGAGGTTGTGGATTCGATTGACACCAGAGCCATTTATTTGTGGAATTTTTCTGTCCCAACCGGCTCCTATATGGAGTTGAGTTTGCTATGGGCTCAGTTGGGAAGACTGGGATATACAATCAAGTTTCATTGCATAATCGATGCGTATCTGAGAGTGTTGCTCAAATTCCCTGACCACCACCACAGGTGTCTGTCTGTCTGGCCTGACTGACGCAAGGATATATTATGACAGTTTGCCAGAGTACAGCCCTATTATGCAGTCTCAGACCAGAATGTCACCATCTTCATCATCCTCAGGAATCAGCATGAAAAAAAAATCTCAAATTCAGTGGCACTTAATCCCTGCTCTCATGGTGACCTAAGTTTCAAATTTCTCTCCACATCTATACCCTAGGTAATGCCGGTGTTAAGGCTTTCAGTAACAGCTAGTTCAAGGGGACTGTCATTGTATGGATGTGGTGGCTCCCTCTGGAGGGATAGCTCACTCACAATGGCTCCGTGACTAAGCTATTATTGTTATCAATATGCGGCTAAGTAGTGGTGACCTGTGTTATATGATCAGAACAGGCACCACTGAACACCACCAGAGTGACTCAACAAGCAGTGCAGTGTCTCCTCTGGTGGGTTACCTCACGACAACTAACACTGATTGACCCCTGTCGATTGCCAGTGATGGAACAAGCCACGCTGTGGCTGTGGACAGGGAGCCAGAGTAAGCCGTGTGGGTGCAATGCCATGAAGTAGCACAGAAGATGAAACAGTGGAAAAAAATGGAAATTCAACTTGCAAACACTACTAACTAGAGCAGAACACAACAAACATTGAGTCACATCTGAGTCATGCATTCTAATATTTACAAGTGGGAATGTAAAAGCAAACACCTCAACAACTGTTAAGAGTACATATCACCATAAACATCAGCTCCTCTACCAGTCTACTTTGCTTCACTTTAACACCTACAACATCTAGCTCCAGACAGAAGATGACTTACCGTCAACACCCGCTCTCCCGTCTCATCATTGTAGCATGGCCAGAAACCGCGCAGTCGCTTCATTTCAAACAGGGATCCCGTCTTGACCTGGTTCAGCCCCTCCACATCTGGCAGCTGGCTTAGCTTGCAGCTCCCAGACTTCTTGGCAGGCAGTGGAATGCAGTTCAGGTTCAGCTCCAGGGTGCCTGCAGATCACACAGTCACATTCAATACCGTTCACCTGGTCAATCCTTTCCCCTGATGGAGCACACTTTCTCTGTACCCTGCTTCTCATCATCAATGATTTTTTTCCTATGCTTAATTTCCTATGCGACACCTGAAATAGCTGATACTCAACCTAATAATAATAATAATGTATAATACTTATATAGCGCATTTCTTGTTGTACAACTCAATGCGCTTACATCCACCATTTGCACTTATTCATACAATATTCATGCACACAGCAAAAAGAAAATACACAATGGCAGACACACCTACATGCATAAATTGCCTCACCGAACTAGTTGTGGAGGAATTTAAGAGAGATATAGTTATCTACAGAAGAGAATAGGCTTTTTTAAAGAGGTAAGTTTTGAGCTGAGATTTCAAAGAAGAAAGAGTAGGCTGATTACGAAGGTCTTCAGGGAGGGAGTTCCAAACAGAAGGTGCTCTAAAACTGAAGGCTCTTTCGCCAACAGATTTCAGAGAACGCTTAGGGATTTTCAAAAGTTTTTGTGAAGAAGAGCGAAGGGTACAAGAGCTTTGGTAGGTGCAGAAAAAAGAAGAGAGAAGTGAGGAAGAGATTCATTGAAGTGGCGGAAAGCAAGAACTGCCAGTTTAAATTGCTACCGATACTGTATGGGAAGCCAGTGCAGTTCGATCAGCATGTGAGTGATGTGCTCACACCTCCTCCTCTTCAAAACAAGTCGTGCAGCGCTATTTTGGACTCTCTGCAGCCGAGCAATCTGTTCTGCGGGAAGCCCAGCATAAACAGAGCTGCAGTAGTCCAATCTTGACATCACCGTGGCACAGACTAGCCTGACAGCTACTTCCCTGGATATAAAGCGTCGGATGGAAGCAATACGTCTCAGCTCTAAAAAGGATGAGCGACAGACTACAGATATTTGATTCTGCATGGTCAGACACTGATCAATGGTAACACCAAGGTATTTGACAGAGTTATTGAAAGGCAATTCAGTACCATCAACAAGCATTGACTCTGACTCAACGAGTTTGAGGCAGGAGGAGGTTCCAACGGGCATGACTTCAGTCTTTTCACAATTTAATTTAAGCTTATTACTTGTCATCCATTCCTGCACACTGCTGATACACCGAGACACCCCAGATTGAACAGAAACAAACTCATCAGGTGTGCCACTCTTAGAAAGCTCAGTGTCATCAGCATACTTGTGAAAATCACAATCATGGTCCGAGATAACATCCGACAAGGGCTGTGAGTACAATGTAAACAACACTGGGCCCAATACTGACCCCTGTGGTACTCCATACAAAAGAGGTGACAAAGTAGACCTTACACCACCCACAACCACCGCCTGCGACCTATCTCTGATGTATGATTTGAACCACTGGAGAACTATCCCATCAACACCAAAAGTGACCCTAAGCCTTTCAAGTAAAGTAATGTGATCTAGCGTATCAAAGGCAGCACTCAGATCAAGCAAGGCTACGAGAGAAACAAGTTTACTGTCAGATTTGCACAGTAAACAGTCCAGTACGCTCAATACAGCAGTCTCAGTGCTATGATTCTTCCTATAAGCAGACTGACAGGCCTCAAGAAGACCATGGTCTGAAAGATGAGTCTGAAGCTGCTTCAGCACAACTCTTTCAAGGATTTTTGAGAGGAATGGGAGGTTGGACACCGGTCTATAGTTCTTTAACTTATTAAGGTCCAGACCTGGCTTTTTCAAGAGAGGGGTAACCATTGCCTGCTTAAACTGAGGAGGCAATATGCCTGACGAGAGAGATTTGTTTACAATGTTTGTAATCACGGGAATCAAATGAGAGGCACACCGTTTAAGGAGGGAAGTAGGGATGGGGTCAAGGACACAACTTTTGCTGGAGGATTCACTTATGAGATCCCCGATCAGTTTTTCATCCACAGGATTAAAAGTACAAAAAGGTGGTCCACAGTATTTATCGTAAAGAACTGGTTGGGAAGGATTTGCATCAAGATTGTCACGGATGGTTTTGATTTTATCAACAAAGAATTCACTAAATTGTTGAGAGATTTGAGAAGGAGGAATGTTCGTGGGCAAACTTAATTTCTTTTGTTTGCCAAGTAGTTCACTTGAAAGAGAAAACAACTGCTTTGATGAAGAACAAGAGTCAATTTTATCACGGTAGTATGACCTAACACCTTACAAATAAGATTCTGATGAAACTTCCTCTGTACACTGCATCTTCTCATCATGTATGAACTTTTTCCAAAGCAGAATTTCCTATATGACAGCTTACATAGGTGATATTCAAAATAACATCTTGTAAATGAGATTGTAGTTTCAAAGTGAAGAAGTGAACAAATACATCAGAGCTTTTCAAAATAAAATGCATGATGAAATGTTCTATAACTTTGTGCTGATACATGAAACTCACTTTCACATCCAAACAATGAGCCAAAACAGTCTTCAAATATGTCTATTATTTGGTTTAAATGCAAGTTCTGGTTTTGGCAAGTCAAATAATGCTGATCATAGCAACACGTTACACATAATTTTAAAGAGATTTCCAACTTGTCTTGCCCTTACAACTGATACAATGTCACAACATACGATGGCAGGAGAGGGCTGAGAACAACAGATGTGACCAACACCCACCCAGGAAATCATCTGCGGAGAACTTGTCGTTGTCCCAGATCTGGACCATCAGGATGGGAGCTGTGTGGAGCTCTGTCTCATCCAGACTCCATATGTGTTCCTGTTATCACTTTACTCATTATATTCAGATCAAGGAGAAATAACTGTTGCATGAATTAATTCTATGGAAACATTCTGATTCACAGACTGTTCTCTCAGCTGAATGAAAACACGACCACCAATCCACTTACTTTTCAATTTACAAACACAAAAATGACCAAAAGTCAAATATATCATTGTCTTCAGGTGGGCTATTAGCCGACTAACCAAAAGAAGCGCAGTGGCTACATGAGTGCATAAAAAGCTCATGTTTTCACATGAAAACGATATTAATAAAACAAACCAACAAAAAACCAAAATTATCTGTGCCTGTATTTGAGTAATTCGTTCATATGCTACATACTGTATACATGCATATGTATAACCTTTTTCTGTTTCTATTCGAGCATGGCCTATCTGTTCTCCTCATGAGAACCTGACTTCCATCAACATGTACTCTTTATGCATGTTTTCCTCCCCATAAGCAGAATCCAGAGCATGGTTACCTTTTTCTTCACCACCATGGTTTGTTCAGCCACCATGTAGTCAAAGGGGAAGACAAAGCGCCAGTTGAAGTTGCCCTCTCCGTCCAGAGACCTAGAGCATCCATATCACATGGTGAGCACTGGCTTAAATTTACATTTATGCATGTAGACAGACACACAAGTGTGCAGTTAAACTGAAACATCAACATTTTCAAAAATGTATCTCCTGAACTTACACCCACTTCCCTCACACATGAAGATTCCACCACAACTATCATACCATCCTTATTCTGCCACTGGCTTACTTCCATTTGTAAAACTAACATATACTCTGTCACACATTTTAAATTAAATGCACACAAAAAAAAATTGCATAAATTTGTTCAAAACCTTTGCAATGTTCTACCTGATAAATCAGATGGTATACACCAAAATAGAACTATGATTTTCACCCTATTCTTTTATCACATGAAAGCTTTGAAACAGTAACTTTAATAACTTTAGCATTCTTGTTCACATTCTGTGTTTTATTCACGAAAGCAGCATTCCACACTTCTATTACATTCATGAATCAACATTTCAGAAACAATTACTGCAAAAACGATACAACGTCCAGATACATGGGAACTGTCTTGAGCTCTGCCTCTGGCCTACCTATAGTGGACATCTGTCTGCTGCTTCTTGTCGATGCCTGACATCCATCCCACCACGTAGATGTCGCTCATCTGTTCCCCGGTGATGGACTCCTCCTCCAGCACCACGTCCACAGTGTTCCAGATGATGCAGCGCAGCACATACCTGCACACAGTCTCAGTTTTGTGAAAGAGGGGTCACTGCACACAGACTTGTCCATATACGCTACACCATGTCTGCTTAGTTTTGAGACCACACTGCGCACCATTTAAAGCTGATGGATGAATGAATCACTGGCTAAGATGAGAGTTTAAGAAGAGGATCTCATGACTATGAGTTAGAAGATGTCTGACATATGCACCAGCCCAACGTGCTGGTCAGAGCTTGGGTGCTTACCTTATGTTGTCTGTGCCATTATTATCATTTTGTGTGCGTAGTATCTGCACGTAATGACATGCTGGTGGTAAGCAAAGTCTATATTCATTCAACCTCCACCTCTCTAATCAATCCTCTAACCACAGGTGGCACTGTGTAATATCCTCTGGGCTGCTTATTCCCTTCTACAACTTCTAGGGACGCGCTTCTTACAAACCAGGGACAAATACTGATTTCATGGGACACATGTCAGGACTCGAAAGAGATCATATTCACAACAAAACAAAGAAAGCCTGCCTTTATTTATACTGTAAGCAAGTCCTACGATGGTCTTGTGGTGAATTTAAATGTCTTAATTAGACTGGCAGTACACACTCCTTAAATCTCACTGCTGTTTACAACTGCACAGATTTGGTGTTGACATCCTGATATAAATCACAGTCTTTGCCTTCGCTTAGCTTGAATGCAATTTTGTCTCTCTCAAAACGTCAGTAAGGCAGTCTATGCATATATGTGTCAGCTGATTCTGCAAATCTTTTCAACGGTTCTGGCAATCTCAGAGACCAATGTCAGTCTAAGTGCATTCGCCTACAATTTCTTTCCCGACAAATGAAACAAAAATACAGAGTTGCACCTTTCCATTGTTTCCCAGAATAAATATGGATACCCTAAGATTCCAGGCAGTCCTGACACCTGACAACACTGGACATGACAGTGAGTATTCAAGACTCCACCTGACCAACTCTTCCTTCTATTCAAAATTCTTATATGAAAAAAAGAAAAAAGCTAAGCTGCCCCAGTTACATCCCCTATTCCTATTCCAGTTCAAGGGTGCAATGACCCGTCCTGTCTGACATATGAATCTCTTAAAAAATAAAAAAAAATAAAAAATAAAAATTTACTTACACATATACACCAGACATTCACAACTGTGTACACTTGCAAACATACACACAAGACAGAGAGACAGACAGACAGAGACAGAGACAGAGATACAGAGAGAGTGACTGCAAAGAAACAAGATCAGAAAATGATTGCATAAACTGTCAAGAATTCTGGAAGTAAATTTGTTCCTTTCATCGCTCCTCAGTAATGATCATGACCATTTCACTTTCTTTTTAAAAAGTTTTGCTACGCTGAATCTGAGGTGTATACACCAACAAATATGTATTTTGGACAATCAATATTGGTAGATCTCTCTCTTCTTTTCAGGTGAACGTACGGGAAGATGAAGGGGGGAGAAAGTGGGGGAAGAAACAACCGGGGAGGCAGGAAGGAAAGCTCGGGATATCTATCCTGTTCTAATTCAAATATAAACAAAAAACATTCTTGGAAGAAAACCTGTAAATAAAGCTAAAACATGGAATGTTCATCAATTTAAAACCTGTAAATTAGAAGATCAATACGTGCATGAATACCATTCTCTGCACATCTGCTCACACACACTACTAACAAATAATGAAAATTACAGGTGAAAAACAAAAACTGTCTACAAGAAAGTAAACGACAGAACTCAGGCATATTACTTCTGGTTGAAGAAACATTCACTGATACTTGTTCTACACAACCTAAAAATTGCTTTCGTTGTGAAATTCGATTTTGAATCTGTTTCTCAACTGACCCTTGGGGCACGTTTTTTACTGACAGATTATTCATTGTGACACAGAATCTACTGTGCTCCTTAAAGCACACAGTTCCACTGTGAAGGAAGCTGCAGAACTCACTTCTTGGCCTTGCGGGGCTCAATGCTGAAAGGAGGGCCTGGAGGCCCCAGCGACTTGGGGAACATGTCCACCCACATGTAGATCTTGCCCTGCAAGACCCCAAGTCATATGAAGGATACAGGCTCTGACACTGTTCTTGCTAAACACAGAGCAAGTAAGGTTCACACACATATACCAATTACATTTCATTTCATGATCTGAGAATAAATATTCTGTATATACTTCACTGACTGGTTTCTCTGATAAGAGGATTTTTCTTTTGCACATCGTTTTCATTTTCAGATGAATGTTTGAATATATTTTAAAACACAAGCTCATAAGAAACATGCAGGCGCACATCAGAAGAAGAATATTTTCATTGAAAAAAATGACATTTCCATTCATACTTTCATACTAGACAACCAAATCGAAGAAGACAATCATGATAAGCTGAATATACACATTTAAGATTTCATTTCTAGACTAGATTCTACAACATGCTTTTCAACGTGCTCCAAAGTTCTCACAGCAAACGATGACAATTCTGGAAAAAAAAGTCTTCTAACAGCAGTGTTTCTAGATGAGACAAAGCTAGCATTATTCTCTTGTCATGTGTCAGAAAGTGTGCCAGCTCTACACAATAAACATGTTCTTTACCCATAGCTTCCCTCAATCACAATAAATGATGTGATTAAACAACTCAGTTCACAAACATATGACGTTCTATCATGTTTTCTGGTGTAACACTGAACAGGATATCAGTGTTGAAGGTTTTATTTCAGACGGAGAACTAGGACAATGATGGCAAATTTTCATCGAAGAGAGGAAAATGTCAATATGATTCAGTCTGTCATTCCATCTCCGCTTAAACAACTAACAGAAAATTCAATGTTTGTGCTTTAAGTCTACCATTTAGCATCAACCGTTTGGGAACAGAACAATTGCCTGATACTAATTTTTTTCCTTTGAAAACAGTTTATTTTGATTCCTCCAAATTCCAGTTCTGACTCATGCTCCATTCCTCTTGACTGGTGGAATGAAATGCATTATGATTCACAAGTATCTTTAACACAGAATGAAATGCATTATGATTCACAAGTTTCTTTAACACAGAATGAAATGCATTATGATTCACAAGTATCTTTAACACAGAATGAAATGCATTACGATTCACAAGTATCATTAACACAGAATGAAATGCATTATGGTTCACAAGTATCTTTAACACAGAATGAAATGTATTATGGTTCACAAGTATCTTTAACACAGAATGAAATGCACTATGGTTCACAAGTATCTTTAACACAGAATGAAATGCACTATGGTTCACAAGTATCTGTAACACAGAATGAAATGCACTATGGTTCACAAGTATCTTTAACACAGAATGAAATGCATTATGATTCACAAGTATCTTTAACACAATGTTGCTTAACACATGAACAGTACTTCCACAAAACCTGTATTTCTAAAAGGTGAGAAAGAATACATCTGTTCAATTTCTGGGAAAGTTCTCTGTGATAGTTACATGCAACTTGAAACAAGAAACAGTAACAGACAAGGATAAGGTCTAAGGTGAATACTGGGCCTTAAACATCTATGATCAATATCAAAGAACGATTATGGGCTTGACTAAGACTAGTTTTTGCTTTGGAACATAAACACGACAAGGATAGTGGGGACAGAAATGAAACCTTAGTCATCATAGGCTCTAGACTGTTTTCGTTCACAATGAATACATAAACCAAGCTTCACTGTGGCAGCAGCCTGATCATAATGAAATCATGACACTCACAACATTCAAAAATTGCATGCCAATTATTTTCATGTGCAAATTCATTCAAGTTGTTTGCTTTGAAGATATGGTTGGTGACTGAAAAAATCTGTCAAACTTAGGAAAGAAAACTGTCAAAGAAAATACAAAGGATACGGAGTCATCTGTTCAGAATTCATTTTCATCACACCGTTTCATTTCAAATCATATCCATTCCATTATCATGAACACTTTAAAGAAGACCAAAGTGATCATATTCAAAATCTGAAGTGCAGCATGCAAACCAGCCATTATGGTGCATAATGAGTCTGATGGACTGGAACAACGACATTATGGAGTGGAACCCCATGAGAATCATCAAAATCATCTTCGTGCCAACATGCAGGCCCAGACTAGTTCCTACCTTTACGAGTTACCCAGAACAGGCCCAAATGGAAGATGAGGATCACAGAGCTGATCTTCATACACTTAATGGATGCCTGCCTGCGAGCACGGGTAAAAAAATTCCTGACAAACACTGCAGGTATCGGCGTCTGTCTAGCCATATCACAGAATGGAACAGGCTGCAGCAAGGTCAGGCTGTTTCAAACTATTTTTCCCCTGTTTTTGTTTTTTGTGCCATCTCATCTTCTGTGCCATTTCAGTGGCATTACTCCTGTGCTGCTCACTCTGTGCCATTTCTCCTGTGCTGCACACTCTGTGCCATTTCAGTGGCATTACTCCTGTGCCGCTCACTCTGTGCCATTTCAGTGGCATTACTCCAGTGCCGCTCACGCGGTGCCATTTCAGTGGCATTACTTCAGTGCCGCTCACGCTGTGCCATTTCAGTGGCATTACTTCAGTGCCGCTCACTCGGTGCCATTTCAGTGGCATTACTCCTGTGCCGCTCACCCTGTGCCATTTCAGTGGCATTACTCCTGTGCCGCTCACTCTGTGCCATTTCAGCAGCATTACTCCTGTGCCGCTCACTCGGTGCCATTTCAGCGGCATTACTCCTGTGCCGCTCACTTGGTGCCATTTCAGTGGCATTACTCCTGTGCCGCTCACTTGGTGCCATTTCAGTGGCATTACTCCTGTGCCGCTCACTTGGTGCCATTTCAGTGGCATTACTCCTGTGCCGATCACTCTGTGCCATTTCAGCAGCATTACTCCTGTGCCGCTCACTCTGTGCCATTTCAGCGGCATTACTCCTGTGCCGCTCACTCGGTGCCATTTCAGCGGCATTACTCCTGTGCCGCTCACTCGGTGCCATTTCAGCGGCATTACTCCTGTGCCGCTCACTTGGTGCCATTTCAGTGGCATTACTCCTGTGCCGATCACTCTGTGCCATTTCAGTGGCATTACTCCTGTGCTGCTCACTCTGTGCCATTTCAGTGGCATTACTCCTGTGCCGCTCACTCTGTGCCATGTCAGTGGCATTACTCCTGTGCCGCTCACTCTGTGCCATGTCAGTGGCATTACTCCTGTGCCGCTCACTCTGTGCCATGTCAGTGGCATTACTCCTGTGCCGATCACTCGGTGCCATGTCAGTGGCATTACTCCTGTGCCGATCACTCGGTGCCATGTCAGTGGCATTACTCCTGTGCCGCTCACTCGGTGCCATTTCAGTGGCATTACTCCTGTGCCGCTCACTCGGTGCCATTTCAGTGGCATTACTCCTGTGCCGCTCACTCGGTGCCATTTCAGTGGCATTACTCCTGTGCCGCTCACTCGGTGCCATTCAGTGGCATTACTTCAGTGCCACTCACTCTGTGTCATTTCAGTGGCATTACTCTTGTGCCGCTCACTCTGTGCCATTTCAGTGGCATTACTCCAGTGCCGCTCACTCTGGCTCCCTGATCAAAGTCACACCCTGGCTTCACACAATGCAATCCCAGCACTGGCAATCCAAATGGACAGTAAATGTCAAGTTGTCATGAGACAACCCATCACAGGAGACACTGCACTGCTGTCGAGTGATTTTCACTTCAGTGGTGTTCAGTGATACTTGTTCTGATCAAATATATCCAGAACACCACCAGCTAAGCCCCCAACTGGTGATAATCATTCGGTCACGAAGCCAGCGCAATTCATTCCAGGTCATTACCTACCAAGTCCCCTGTTGACAACAATGATTACGTAGCCATGAAGCCAGGAATAGCCTGCTTTGCCCTCCAGAAGGCGCCACCGTATCTGTCCACTGACAGTCACAATGAACACGCAGATACCGGCAATCTTGACATGATCTCACCAAGGGCACAGACGAGGTGGTGAAATCTAAACGAAGGTCATCATGGCAACAAGGCATGGTGGGTCACTGAATCCAAGACCATTTTTTTCGCCGATTGATAAGGATGAGGATGATAATGCTACCAATTTAATTGCACTCCATTACATTATCAGGATTACTCTCCATCTTATTAAATGTTACAAGCACAGAAAAACATGTCTCAAATCATGCAGCCTTTGTGCCCTTCACTGGGATGACCCCAGTTGTGATTTCCCCTCCACTCCGTGATTTTCAGTCAAATGTTTTGGTGTTGGCATGTTTATTGGAACTAATGCTACTTGTGGTAGCAGTCTCCTTCTGAAGGGATATGTACACTCCCGATATCATGACTTTGGTAACTGCTGTTGTCAGTTTGGGTCTGTGTAGGTCACATAATATCAGACACCTTGGACCACACGACTCAGCAGCAGTACAGCATCTCCTCTGATGGGGGACCTTAATGATGGGAGGCGGAGGAGTTGTAGGGGAGAGAGCGGTGGCAGGGAGGGGAGAGGGCAATGCATGGAGGCGTGGATGATTGTAGAGCAAAAACAAACAAAAAAATCAAAAACAAATGTTTATCTATAACTTCAACTTAAAAAAAAAACTTCTTACAATGAAATACAACTGAAACAAATGAACTTTTAAGTTGTAATCAGTTCAAAGGTTAACAGTTCATGGCTTGTGTGTGCAAATGCTTACATGCTGTTGTGCATCAACGTTTCACATGCAAGAGTCAAACGTGTAGTGGCAGAAAGTATTCTTTTCTGCTTGATAGTTAACATTTGTGTTCACAAATATTTTAACTCACACACACACGCACACACACACACTCACTCACACACATAGACATACACACGTACACACACACACATACGGCTGTTACACAGATTTGCTCTTACACAATCAAATTACATTCATGTTATTTATAGCCCAGCTGACCACACAGGGCCATATAAGGGCTATCACCTACTCACAGTCGCTCTCTACATAAAAATAAAAAGTTTGCATTCTCCTGGACATCAAAACTGCTCACAATGACATCAAAACTGCTCACAATGACATGGAAAAAAGTTTTATACTTATACGAACAACAAACGAAAAATTCAGTACAATGCTGCAGACAATGCAGATCAAACAAAGGGCAACCTGGTCTGGTGACAGTGAATACCCATGCCAGGCAATAAATGCACTGGTGTTTCTTGGTACCCACATGCTATGTTAACATTACCATATACACAGTTTGGTACTTCTAGTTCGCAGTATAAATACCTCCAGTATACATCACTCACCACGTCCTGAAAGAACCATAACATTAACAAAAACTTTATAAAAACAGTTACTCTCTGCATGCCATAAAAATGAAAAGAAATGGTTGTTAAAAGGTTTTTCTTTTTTTTTCAAGCTCCAGAATCAGAAATATTTGAATAAACTCTGAACATGTCCACCAGTCCCACCAGCTTAGCATGAATAATTTCCCTTGACTGCTCTGGTAAGTTAATAACTTAGCACACAAACTGAATCTGTTTGTAACCCTATCTCACACACAAAATTGCAAGGACTAAGAGGATCATCTAGATGGGTGCCTGCTAAGATGAGCTTGTTTCACTATGTGAATTTCTATTAGAAAAAACTGACAGTTGCTCAAAAAGATCATTAGGAGAATTAAACAGCATGCCCACAGTCACATACAGTGCCTAAGAAAAATATCCTGTGTGGAACAGCAGTCCCTTTCTTCAGCATTAAAATGGCGGTTAATTCAACTGTGTTCAACAAAACTTAAGATCTTAATTCCACACATCGTTCTCTGAAGAAAAAGCACTTTTAGTGCCCTGAGAGAATAGAAGACTAAATGTTTTTCCATAAAATATTCTCCAACACCAGGAATCATGCACAATAAGCCGAAAGTTAAGCACAAGAGGTTCAAACAGGGATACCTCTTACAAGCTACCCTACTTACTTGGAATAAAAACAGTCAAATTTACTGACAGAAAGCGTTACATAGAGGCCACCACTGTTCTTCCCAAGGCACATCAAGGCATGTCCTACTGCACAGCGAGGCAAGGGAAAAGGTGACATCTGATCTTTCCCTTTGCCTCTTCTCCTTGTTCTTCTTTACAGGTTCAAGGCAGTGAGTAATTTGAGGAGACATTCTGCCCCTCTTTGCATAATATGATGCCTTACAGGCAAAACAGAGTGCTACCAAGAAGTTTCCCTTGTGAGAGAACAGCAGGCATCTACACACTATGAGAAAGTTATAAAGAAAAAACAAAAAAGGATTCTAACTGGTGCTCTGTCGATAAAGGACAGCTGGTCATGGAACTGGGCAGTAAAAATCTATGTGGACAGTTGATTAAAAAACACAAATCTGACTGAAAAAAATGCCATAACAAATCTGTCATGAAATGATAATGACTACCTGTATGGGTAAATGAGGATTGCTCCATCAATTAAGAAAACAAACAAACAAACAACTGAGAGTATTAAATAACCCATTATGTTGTTAGCAATGTTAAATGCTCAGTTAGTATGGGAAAATAATATGCTGCGTTCTCTCTGCATGTGCAACATTCATTAAAAAAAAAGCAGCATTCTGTTAAATCATTACTTGATATTAATCGTTGCTATTCATCATTTTTGTTACAAGTTAGACTCACACATCATTTTCATTTTTTTTTTTATAAATCTCTTTTGTTATATGTTACACTCGGGTCAAATCAGTTCTGTTAGTTGTCAGTCAACTTTCTGAGACACTGATCAAACAGAAATCTTAGAGCAGTTTGTAAAAAGCCCAACTTACAACCAAAAAAATTGGACACTGATACAAAGTCCCTGTTGTTAAAAAAAACAAAACAAACAAACCCCAGCAGTCCAATTTTAGATGGAGCAGGCCAACAAAGATGGCGAGAACAGGATGTCAGTCTCATGGAGCCAACCTACCTGCTCGATGCCTGGCTGCAGGGTGTTGAAGAGAGGCCTCCTCTCCACATGCTCCTTGACCACAGACAGCTGGTTCAGCACGTGCAGCGCCAGGCGTTCTTCTGCGGGGCCCATTTCATCCGAGGCTGGCTTGTCTTTCTCTGCTCACACCGCACCAGAAAACAGGTTGGAAATCATCCTTGATGGGTCACATTAACACACTGCATACGGTTTCAAAAATGGGGAAACAAATCCTGTCCAAACCAACTGCCTCCTTGCACAAATTAGTATTACCTCCCTTTCCCAGGTGCTGTTTTCCATTATTTGCTTGCATGCACCCTTTTTCTTCAGCATTCGCAACATGAGATCTCAAATTCTGTTATCTTCCAGGTATGGATTCTTGCCATTCATTTCTTTCTTTTTTTTTTTTCTTTCATTTTTTAATCACATTCCCCCTGTTTTGTTACCCACCCTTTGCTGGCAGCTTTGAGAAGCCATTAGATTTTGATTTGAAAAAAAGAGTCGTTTTGCCTGAACTTTATTTTCCTCTGCGACTTGTTCACTCCTAGGCGCTGACTTACAGAGTCATCGCCCAGCAGTGAACTAGTGGCAGAGGAAAATAACCATCCAATGAAATCTGATGAAGATCTGGCTAACTGTTGTACATCGTCTTGCATACAGACAGACAGGACATGAACCATTACTCTGCTCCCCAGCACTTGCTGATCAGCTGGGTAATAAGTCACCGACTAATAAATCAAAACCTACATTTGTCACCTTTATTTTCAAATATCATTTTGACACCATTTTTGGGGGACAATTGCTATTTTGAGAAAACTGTTATCTCCACAATTCTTATTGATCAAAACAGCAGTCAAAATGAATCAAAAAGTCAAACTGACCACGATCTCCCAACTAGTAAATGATACATGTCAGTGTACACCAACAATGACAAGAATCTCTGCTCTGTGACTACATTATGTATTTACTGATGTACAGGGAGTCTACACTCTTCATGAACAGGTACAGCAGAGGAAACATCAAGACAAACAGAATGTGCTACAAAAAAAACAAAAAAAAAAGGATTAGAGTAAAGAGAAGGCAGCAGCTCACCAAACTCGGACAGAGAATACACCCGCTGGCCGACCTTGACACTGTTGTTGCCATAGTATGTGGGACCAGTCACCCGATTCTTGCGGCAATATCCTTCCAGGATGTCTTTGGGTTTCTGGCTGTCTCTCCATTGGTTGATCCCAGACCTGAACCAAGATACTTGTTAACACTATCTGATTCAGTGATAGGGAAGAGTCCACATTAGTCATAAAAAAATCAACAGACTGCTTAAAAAAAAAGTGCAACGTATATACTATACACCTTTTGTCATGTTTGCCAGTCCAAATAAATGCCTTATCCCCATGTGGCATACAACATCACTGTGTAATCAGGATCTACAACAACAACAAAAGGGAAGAAGAAAATTGGGAGAGCAGGGAGCAATCCTCTCTCAGTTAGGCAGCAAGAGTGATCACCCTTAGTGAGTTCACTTCATTGCATCACATGCAAACTACCTCAGTTTTCTCCTTTTCCTTGGTGGTGGAACACGCCCCTCTCTGCTCTCTGAAGTTCCTGTTTTCAACGTTCATTTCACTTGTTTTGGCTTCTGAAGGAAAAGAAATTTTACTACTGAAAGTAGTTTTACGACTTACCTACCTGTCTAAACACTAGGACACCCTCCCATTTCTCTGCTTGTTTGGGAAAAGGTGTAAAAACTGAGCAAGTTCAAAGATAATGCACTAAAATGAACTCACTTAGGGCACTCACTCTTGTTACCTAACTGAGAATAGAGGTTAAGTTTTCTCCCTGGTTCCCAATGTTGTTTTTAGGGAGATCCTGATGATATGGCAATGTTTAACGCACAGTGGGTAGACGGCATTTGTTTGGATTGGTAAGTGCATCATAAAATACCTTTTAGTAGTAAAATTCCTTTTCAAAGGAAAACTGACAGATAGCACATGAATGCAAAGGAAGTTTGACATATCTTCAAATAGCAAAAATATATAGAATGATAGATAACATTCAATAACACACACACACACGAGCACACACACACACGAGCACACACACACTGAGGAAGACTGATAATCATTTAAAAGAAAGTACTCAGAAAAAGACCGACAGATATCATTAACCCGTTCACTACCTGAAAATATTACAAAGGCTTTCCCAGTGCCAGGGAAATCTAATGATTTGGGGGTAACAATTAACAAAAAATTCTAGCTCAGAAACTACAAAAGATATAAAAATGAAATATATATAATTTTTGAAGGAAATTGAATGAAGATTTTGAATCTGGGCTTCTTTTGTTTTAATTCTGATAATAAAAAAGTATTTAGGCATTTAGATTTGGATAGATTTTTTTGCACGATCAAAAACATATGTATTCGCCACTACATCTCCACATCCAAACAAGAACACAAAGCAAAAAAGTTGAAAATAAAGTTTGTATTGTCACACTACACCTGTAAATGAAAGTAAAACAGTTTAGAAGTCTATCAAGACGCTCACACTGTAAGCAGACAGGTCAGTCCACAACCACACCCCCCTTTCCCCACCACGCCCCCTTGCTGGACTTCAACCCTCTCTTTCACTCCTCCTCTTCCCCTACCTTTCCCTCTGCCCCGTGTCATGCCGCGAGCAGGCCGCGCTCCCCTCTCGCACTGACTATCACGTCACTGGCCACTGGCACACAGTGCAGAGTACACACTAGGCTAGCTCGTTCGACGCAGTCAGCTGAACACACACTGAGGTCACACAGCCCGACTCAATAACTGACGAATATGGTCGGCAATTCCATCACTATCATCATCTCACCTTCATGCTCGTGTGAGTCGTTGAATAAAAGATTATTGTCTTTGTCAAAAATCATTAGCAGAGCCTGCTCAGCTGTGTAAATACGTTAATTTGGTCGCTGCGCTTGTCGAAGGTTGCACTGCCATCTTTGCAAGCGAGACGAAGTGCTGGCTGGTCATCCAGTCAGTGATGAGAATAAATGGGCTTTCCCCTCACGTGTGGTCATTTACATATCATTTTAATACTACAGACATATAAGGCTTACTACACATACTCTATTTGAGTCCGTTGATAGAAATAGTAAAGAATGAAAATTCAAGAAAAATGCATGACGTCAGTGGACGGCCCATAGGCACTGGGAAAGCATTTTTAATGCGGTGTCAGCTGACGGCTTAAAGGCACTCTTCAGGTTAAACAGCATAAACAAACGATCAGCAATTCTGACTGTTCTAAAGAATATTCTTGCAACAGATATTCCAGTCAAAAAATGTAACACTGAAACAAAAACCAGAACCAAGGACTCCCGGACTTACAGGTAATAGACCTGAGGTATCCCACAGGTGGCTCTCACTTTGCTGAGGAACCTGTTTTCCAGATCGATGACAGTCTCTCCAATCAGATCATCCGAGGACACCAGGTCATAGTCCTTGACCCTCACGATCAGATCTTTGTCAAGTGGCAGCATTGCGGTCATTTCAAAGGTCCTGTACACGCATAACACTCCTTTCACTACAGCAAGACTTGTTTCGAATCCACCAGTTTACACACTTTTAATGGAAGACCATTAACACTCTGCAAGAATGAAATTACCATTATTCGCGTTGTTGCATGCTTTCTCATTTTCAAAAAATCCTCGGACATGTTCTCCTGTCTATTTTCAGACCAGTTCTAAGTATTCTGGCATATCATAGTGACAGTAACTGAGTAAATAATTCAAAGCAAGAGCAAGGTCAGAACTTCACATAAAAGACAATGTGGGCTGGAAAGAATTTCTTGACAATGTCATTTCAAAAGAGACCTTGGAATGCAAACTTATAGACATATCTCAGTGTGTCTAGAGACCGCCAAGAACAATAATTTTCTGCCCCCCCCCCCCCCCCCCCCCCCCCCCCCTCCAGTTTGAGTCTCTCCCAGAATTCACTGGGATTTCAGCTTACTTGAAAATAAACTGAGCTCGCTCTACAAAACTTGGGCTGCTCACCATGCAAAGGGCTGCAACTTCCTAACAGTAAAATTGACAGGAAAAGTATAAAGCTGGCATATTTGTCTGTCTTTCTATACATGTGTTAAAACAATATACATTCACAAATCCCATGAGTCTAACTGTGGGTGGATTCCAATGTGAAAAAAAAAGTGCAAAACATGAAACATTTACTATATGCCGCAATACAGAAGATACTTTTTTTTTCAATTCTTCTTCAGTTCTAGTTGTTACTGAAATATTATATCTAACCTGATCAAAGATGTCATTTCTTTGCTTTATCAGGTAAACGTGAAAAGCATTACATTTGAATTTGTATTTTTACACTGTTGTAAACATTTAAGTAAATCCTTTTTTGCTTATAAATTCTGATTTATTCTCTATATGAACTGGATCACTCTCTCTCCACACACACACACACACACAGGTAGGTATGACTCTTACAACTCTTTCTAACATATCCATAATCAACCAATCATCCATTACCTGCCAAAGATGGGGTCAATGGTGTTGGGAACGTAGTTATCCCTGCTGTTCAGCTTTTTCTTGCCCAGTTGCACTTCAACGTATGGATCAGCCTGTACGACATTCATGAACAATGGCACTGCAGTGTTTCACAAAGAATGCGCTGTACTTTCACTGTGGCACAAACACAACCCAGGTTCTTGACAATCTGACAGCATTTGTTACACTCATCGAGTCACAGCATATATTTACAAGTTACTCTGTGTTAGGTTTTCTTATGGGAGCAAAAAATACCCCACTTGTTTACTGTTTATTTATTTTTTCTTCAACATGCATTTCTCTTTTCTCACGACAGACTAGTCAACTATATCACCATTATGTTTTTGAGCATTGTCTTCATTGATACAAGTATATCAGTACTGATAAAATGCAAAACACAGAGGGGTAACAACAGCCAAAGCCTTAGAATTAACCATATTTTGTACGGGTCTTGTTACCAATTATGAATAATGTTTAAAAAAAAAAAAAAGTAGAAGCTTTCCTCCTACTATCCTGGTACTGGTATATAGACAAGTAAATATCTACTATGCAATAATCTGAACAGAAAAAAAAACTTAAAATGGGATTTTATCCAGACTGCAGCACATTTGGTTTCCAACCCTGGATGTAATCTTGCCAAAATGGAGACAGAAAAGTGAGGTTTGTGGCTGATGATTGGTTGCTTTCATCACATGACCACAGACCAAACACCCCTTACACCTACTGAAGTACTAGGACTGCTAGGCTGAAGATCTGTAGCCTTCATCATATAAACAAGGACCAGACATTACTCCGACTTACCAAAGCATCAGGGTTGTTCGACTGAAGGTCTGTTGCTTTCATCATATAAACAAGGACCAGACATTACTCTGACTTACCAAAGCATTAGGGTTGTTAGACTGAAGGTCTGTGGGCTTCACCACATGAACACAGACCAAACACTCCCCTGACTTACTAAGGTATTAGGGTTCCTTCGCTGACCTTCTGTTGCCTTCACCATATAATACAGACTAAACATTCCTCAGAAATACCAAGGTACCAGAATTGTTTAGGTAAAGATCTGCCAAACACTCCTGTCTTCACAAGACACTTAGCAAGATAAACTGAAGACCTGATGAACATGGGGTCAATGGTGTTGGGAACGTAGTCACATGAATGCAGGCTAAACAAACCTCAGACTGACAAAGTTTCTCAGATTGTTTGTTTAAGATCTACACAGAAAAGACCACACACTAACTGGCAAATCAAGTATCAGAGTTGTTAGGCTGAAGATCAGTAACCTTCATTGCATAAAACATTGACCAAGCACTCCTCTGATTTACCAATGTTTACCATATTAATGCAGGCTAAATACACCTCAGACTGATAAAGGTTCTCAGATTATTTGTTTAAGATCATACAGAAAAGACCAAACACTAACTGGAAATCAAGTATCGGAGATGTTAGGCTGAAGAAGAACACAAATGGTTGGTTGACTGCAGGACCTGGATCAATGAAACAACTTGCCTGGGTTATGGTAGCAGGTCCTTGAGGAAGAGGTGGATGAGGGCGCTTCGGTTCAAAACCTTCTTGGCTCAGGGGGACAGGTGGGAATGGGTGACAGTGGGCAGGGAGAAATGGGGAAGTGAGGAAGTGAGCACTGCCAAAAAGCTGAAAAGTGAATACTGCTAGAAGATGAAAAGTGTTCAGCAAGGATTGAGGGGAAGGAAGGAGAGAGTTGGAAGGATGAGGGGGGGGGGGGGTATAGAAGGAGAGGGCAGGGTGGGGAAGAAGAGAGAAATGGGTCAAGAGCAGAAGGACTGGGGGGGGGGGGGGGGAAATAATGTTAAGAGACAAAATCAAGATAAGTAAGAACAAAGGGCTGTTATGGAGGAAAGTCAGTGTTTGATATTGATTCCATTTGGGTGGATAGTGCCAAGTTTGTGAATAAGGAGGGACTCTTGTTCTTTACGTCTTATAGAGGAAGATGAATTTTGCCAGACTGCAGCAATCTGCATGTGGGAGAGGTTATGGCCGGAAGAGCAGAAATGGTTTGCAATTGGTGTATTGTAACCGAGACGGACTGCTAGTAGGTGTTCTGTGAAACGGTCGTTAAGGGTTCTGTAGGTTTCTCCAACATACAAGAGGCCACAGAAGGAGCAAGAAAGAATGTAAACTACATTGCGGGACTGACAAGTGAAAGGGTTGCGTATGGAAATTTTGCCTGAGGGGCCACAGATGGTTGTAGAAGAGTTTAGGTGAGGACAGGTTTTGCATTTGGGTTGCTTGCATGGAGAATTGCCAGGTGGTGAGACTGTGTTTGTGGACAATTTTGAATGCACAAGAAGATCTCTGAGGTTGGTGTCACGTTTGTAGGCAACTAGTGGAGGCTGGGTGAAAATGTGTTTCAGGGAAGGATCAGTCTGCAGAATGTGGTAGTTCTTCATAAGGATGTTTTTGATGGCGAGGTTGTGAGGATGGAAGGTGATAGCAAGAACAGGCCTGTCGTCTGATGAAGGAGTGATCTTTTGCTTAAGAGCGGTGTTTCTGGGAATTCTAGAGGCCTTTTGTAGGGCTTCTTGGCAAATGGGTTCAGGGTATCCACGTTCAAGGAAAAATGAGATCATCAGGGTAGATTGTTTGGCGAAATCGTCATCATCGCTGCAGATGCGTCGCAAACGAAGTAGTTGAGAGAAAGGAATGCTTGTTTTGGTGGAAGCAGGGTGACTGGAGGAGTACAGAAGGTATGAATGCGAGTCGGTGGGTTTGTAATGAACAGATGTGGTGAGGTAGGGTGAGTTGGGACAGATAGAGATTTTGATGTCAAGGAAGGAAATGGTAGTCTGAGTGATTTCAAAAGTGAATCTAAGAGCTGGATGAAATCCACTGACGAAGTCAATGAAGTTTTTCAGATCTTGGATTGGACAGGAGGCTGCACCGAGGCAATCGTCAATGAAGCGACGGAAAAAGTCTGGGAAAGTGCCTGTGTATTGTGAGAAGATCTTTTCTTCAATGTAACCAACAAACAGGCAGGCGTAGCCAGGACCCATCCTGGTGCCCATGGCAAGTTGTTAGGCTGAAGATCAGTAGCCTTCACTGCATAGAACATGGACCAAGTACTCTTCTGATTTAGCATGGTTTACCATATTAAAACAGAAAAAAAAAATTCCTCTGGCTTACCACAGCAATAGGTTTAAAAGTAGGAAGTTCAATAACTTTCACCAAATAAGCACAGACTAAACACTTCAATGACTTCCCAAGATAGTACGGTCAGGTATGCTAATGATCTATAGGCTTCAGCACCTAAATACAGACCATATGTTTCTCTGACTGGTCAAGCCATCAAAGTTATTAGACCAGTGATCTGATACGTAATTATGATTTTATAAATGTGGAGTAAAAACTCCCCTGACCCCAAACTTTCCACCCAGAACTTTTTTTATGCCCATCACCTTGACTACATACATATTTCAATCTATAAAAAAAAACTTGTCTGTAACTCAAACTAGTTTGCTCCCTTGAAATCAAATGTCTATATTCTATGCCACATCCTCGGACCATTTTCACTGTTACCTTTTCAGCAATCACAAACATTTTCTGTGATCTGATGCAGCAGCTTTCTTTAGAAACTCAAATTCACAGACATTTACCTACAGTGTAATTCTTATTTCATGAACAGTAAACAGTCATAACCCAATATTGTTAAAAAAAAAAAAAAATTAGCTCCACGATGCAGAGTTAAGAGCTAGTGTCCAACAGTACATTAATCCCACGTCCAGTCCCTCAGTCTCCTGACTCATCAAGGTTCTACGACTGTTAGGCTGAAGATCTGTAACCTTCACAACATCCACATGGGCTAAATCAACATGGACCAAAACTCCTCTTGATTACCAAGCCATTGGAATCTCATGTACATGAACCTACAATTTCTCTGACTCACCAGACCACTTGGGTCATTAGGTTGAAGATCTGTGGCCTTCACCACGTAGACACGGACCATACATTCTTCTGGGCTGGACGCAGGCAAGTCAGACAACATGCGAGGGGGCACAGGTTCGTTGGGGTCAGGCGGTAAAGGATAAACACGGAATGAGCCCTGAAGAAAGGAGGGAAAAAGGCCAAAAAGGCATAAGATGAGTCGGCGTCACACAAGGAATAAACCCAGCACCCCCCCCCCCCCCCCCCCCCCCCCCATTATTTGACATCCCGTCACTATGACTAAAGAGGAAATCACCTCATTATGAATAAAAGAAAAATGATATTCAGCTTTCACAGACCAGACTGAAATCAAAGCTATGCACTGATTAATATCTGATGCTTGTGTTTCTTCATTTGATATTTTGCTGACCCAATGAGCCACTTCCAGACTCACAAACACTTTGTTAGGGGATCAATGAACTGTGGCAATGAGGCTGACCTTTGTAATCATTGCCTGAGATAGCCATCGCATCTGCATGGATCTTCAGTTACATCTAGATTCTATCAGTTCTGTTTGAGTTGACTTGTGTGTGACAATATACTTGTAAACAAGGCATTCCTGAGCATGAGTGTGATCATCATCTGAGAGGCATCTTGTATTCCCGGATTAAGTTGAGCCTCTGTGGTGTGCGTCTTTCCATAAAAGTAAAACACAATCCATGGAAATAAAGAAGTGTTTTGTGCACAAGACACATAAGCACAAACATCACTGTCCATCTGAACAATCAAAACTTGAAGCCTGGCATACGAAATATAAGCAGAATATAACCAATGTTCAGAAAAATGTACATTCTCTACAGTCTCTACAGGAAATATGCTGTCCGTAAAAAAAAAAAGAACTCATCACAAAAGAATAACAAAGATGCAAATGCTACCATAAATCAACGCATACATTATTTAACACTAAACACAGTGTATGCAGAGTTAAAAACATAAAAATCTGAAAAAGACCAGGCCAACAGATCTGAGCATAACCATATACCTTGAATTCTCCCACCACGTTTCCCTCCTCTTCTTCGTCATCCTTGCCCCGACTCAGTTGGAATGTGTGACAGAAGTCGCTGAACCCCGCAAAGTTCTCTGCTTTCTCCAGCTCTGTCTGATACAGCTGCACACAAACAGCACCACAAACGTCAGCCGCTAACTAGCAGGCTCTGAATCAAAGGATTAAAAACTCCATCAACAATCACAAAGTAAAAAGGCCGGTGTAACATTTCAAGTAGTACACATCCCATCAAACCGCAGAAGCCACATAAGGAATGACATGACACAACACCTAACAGCTCAATGGGCATCCATTACAGAGTGAGGTCAGATTAAAGAAGCAGAACAGATGCGTGCACACAGATAATGTATGCAGACAACCACACTCACACTCATAGACTCTGACGCTATTGAATGGCTGCGATTTGATTAATGACTTGATCAGCATAGGAGCGGCAAACACAGTCTCAATTTCATCCTCTACTGATCAGTTGTCACACTACTAGATGTATGCCAAAAACCTTTGTAATGATGGCCTAAATTGCTGAATGTTGCAGTAAGTTTGGCTTTTATCAATTCGTTACTACCTAAGCCATGGAAGTTTTTTTTTTTTACCAGCCTTACTTTGTTCATCTGTCTATTAGCAATTTCATTTTTCACTTAAATGATTTTACAAGCCTTGGTTTGTTCTTCTGTCTATTTGCAATTTCATTTTTCACTGAAATGATTTTACCAGCCTTGGTTTGTTTTTCTGTCTGTTAGCAATTTCATTTAAATTAATTCCTCTGCATGTAGGCACAGCATTTCAGAGCCAGCAAGGGTTCCCAGTGTATTCGTGTCTGTTCCAAAGATAAAAACAGGTAGGCAGAGATCTCCCAATTTCAGAATGTTGAAGGTCAGAACTTACATTTTGATTATGTAGTACTTGATACAGTACATATGCAATGTCCCAGTGTGACAGAGTTGGCATGCTATTAAAAACAAGAATTGAGGGGACATAATTCCTATCTAAGGATGAAATGGCCTGAGTGTGCATGGCTTTTGTCTCTTTTTTGTCTAGTTTCCAGTAAAAAGACAAATAACAGGGCAGTCACTGAGTTTTCAGTCCTGATATTCAAAACCTCACTAGATAACCTCTTTGCTAACAGAGAGATACCCTGGGTTTAAATGCATTTCTTTGCCATCAGGAAATGCTCACGTCTTTATATATGATCAACAAACAGGCAATCTAAAGGCCAACAGGGAGAGCACAGATTTCCACCACGGTTAATCAAACAGATTCTGGATACATCCTTTTAGTCAGTTCAAGGGTGAAATTTTTCCATCCAGGAGAAGTAATACTTAATACAGACTAAAGCGTTGATTGCCACGTACCTTTCTCTTTTTGTTTTGTTTTGTTTGGTTGTTTTTTAAAAGAGAATCTAAAAAATACTGAAAGTCACTGATTATATCACTTGGAAAGATTTAATTCTTCAGATTTGCTTTTTGTTCTTATAGTAAATGCACATTTTTCAAAGGAAGCGCCCTAAAATTCAATGGATTCATCCCTGGGCCACATTCCAACCCTCCACCAAGTTCTGGTGAAGCAGGGTTTGGCAAAACATAACGAACAGGGTTTCGGGTTACCTTGATCTTGTAGTAGCCAGACTCCATGTACTTTCTGCACTTGTTGGTTTCTCCCAAGGAGGCGTAGTACTTGGACCACCAGTCCAGTTCCTCCACAGAAAGTTCAGACTTCTGCACAAAGGCACACAGCACACAGTGTCAGCACAGCAAACACCTCAATGTTACATCCCCTTCCACCACTTCCATCAGCAGGCTGGCTTGATAAACTAAACACACACAAAAAAAACCAAAGAAAAAAAATCGATTGATTATTCTAAACAAAGCATATATGTCTAACATAAAAAAGGGAAGAAAGTAACCGCATGGTATCTACAATCAACTGATTATTCTAAATAATGCATACATGTCTAACATATTTCTGTGCGTGGCAATCCTAATCCGCACTCAGTAACTACCGATGACAATACAAATCATCATGAAATTTCTTCTGAAATGAAACAAGAAACTCGTTCTGAGTCGTGCTGTATTGATTTTACAAATAAGAATGAATGGTATTATTCTACATAAAACCGAAAATAATCTACAGGACAATTTCAAAACACTTGGAAAAAAAAAACAAACACATACAAACGCTAACATCAAGCCTTTACAATGATATCAACAGTCTTTTGATGGGACTGGAGTTATTAAGTCATTTGTATGAAGATAAACACAGTATTTTATTCAAACATT
Source organism: Conus canariensis (assembly GCA_033310375.1). Classification (NCBI taxonomy): domain Eukaryota; kingdom Metazoa; phylum Mollusca; class Gastropoda; order Neogastropoda; family Conidae; genus Conus; species Conus canariensis. The sequence continues at coordinate 87,239,381 of CM065718.1, forward strand.
GAACTATAAATCATTCACTTAAAGGAAATTCACAAAATATCTCTGTCACCACAAAAAAATCAAAAGACTAAAAGTAACCTTATCTCCTGTCATTCAAGATTGAAGACTTTGCACTATGAGTTTAAGACACAACATCTTAATCTAAAAATGAATGACCAGGATTAGAGAAGATACCAAAAAAAAAGAAATCCCAGTCAGTCACTGGAAAACAAATTCTAAGTACAACCAAATATTGCAAAAGATAATGAAATTCTACAATCAAAATCACAAAACCTAATAAGATATGCACATGTAAATAATCAATCACAAAGCATCTATGTATGCAAATTAATCTGCAGTTAAGAACTACAAACATACCTTTCATTCAAGAAAATGCCAATGTCATAGGTAGTCAAACTGAATGATCTACACAGCCTGGGGAGACACTAAATACCACACTGATCTAGCATCATGACATTATACAGCTGATCTAACATATTCAGTCTATAGAACATATAAAAGTCTATAAAAGGTCTACAAAACAGTAGACTTTGCACACATTAGGCCAGAGGGCCCAGAGTCTAACAGAGTTTTATGGCTTGAGAATGCTGTCCATCTACCCAGCAGTAAATGGGTACCTGTTCCGCTTCTGGGAAGGTCAGGGCAGCAGATGGAGAAGGGTGGACTTCATCTTCCATTATGCTGTGCCCTTTGACACACATGTGCCCTTTGACACACAGTCTCTAACAGTTCATTAAACCTATGCTTATTTGGCCAGGATACTTTAACCTTTAATGAGTCGAGAATTTTTTTTTTTCTGACATTTTCTGATGACAATATGTTACAAACACAGTAACCTTAAAGGAAACTGAAAAAAGGTACTCATCTTTCCTTACTTTTTTTTATGTGACACTTGGTTATAAAATGGCTACCTACTAACAGCATTGCTGTTTATATTCTTCAGAAATTTTCTCGGCTTTCCTATGAGTGCTCATAAATACTTCCAGTCATATTTTCTTTCAAATGCACAAGGACAAAGGTTCTTTGTCTTGGACAGCTTCTGGTACGTACTGGTTTCCTCTCTCTAGAACTGGGAACTATGGATACAAATCTGCTGAATCCTCCCACGGCAATTCACTGCCTATGTGCCACTTCCATTTAACATATCATTTTACTTAACACATGTTATTAGAATTCTTTAGAGTAGCACATAAATCTGTTTCTACACACACACATACACACCATGTACACTTTATTCCTTTAATTACCATGTATTCTTTTCACTTATCATTTTACACATGTGGACGTTGCATGATATTCTCCAAAGAGAACCAACCAAAAAATTAGCATACCGCACAGTTAAAAGAATTGTTTTAAACCCTCTTTTTTTTCAAACCAGGTATTTGACTGAATTATTATACACTAAAAATTTCCTACTGTTCTAGCATCCTTTTTATTCTGCTACACGAATTCGCTGGCTGAACGACTGATGAAAACGCCTCCAATTGATACTACAGGAGAATATCCTATTTCTTGTTTGTTTTGACAAAGGGAAACAATCAAACAACATATACCAGCAATTTTCTGCAAACATGGCACAACTTTTTCCCTATGATGGCTTCCCCTGCGCGTAACATTGTGACCGCACCTTTTACTCGCCCAAATAGGACTCCAGTGTCAGAGCTTGAAGTTCAAATGAGTCTCAATGCCAGGATTTATGGAAACATGAGACAGGTTATACACCACCTGGTTAAGTAAGTCAAAAAGTAACCCAATGGCCGTCCAATATCCACTTCCTAATCTATGTCTACACACATGGGATTCACTAAGAGGTGCTTTGTGATCGACTGAAGATGAAAGATTCACCACATAGCAATTCACTTCTATGCACCATCCCCAAAATGGAGCGCATGGTACATGATGCAAAGTTCACACTGAGTGCCTTGGAATTGGCAGAAGAGAAAGAGAACAATCAGAAAACTGCATTTGAACTCAGATAAACAAATCTAGAGAGAGGAAGTGATGCAAACAGCAAGGAAATCAAACGGCTTTTCAGACTGAGAAACAGTACGACAGAAGCAGATGACTAGGCTGATGAAGAAACCCAGCCTTGATCTGACAAAGGAGCCATCAATGAAGCCACTCTCAAACTGTTCATCTTGGTCTTCTCCAGCTTTTTTTTTTTGCTGATATAAAACCGACAGCCGAAGAGACCTATTTTCTCCTTACCTTTGGAATGCAACTAACCAGTGAATCTTTAACAAAAAAACAAAAAAACCGGCAGACATGAAGTCTCTATCTTATTTTCTCTCTCCTTCTTAGTCCAAAGTTTCAATGTAGATAACACCTTTTCCCAGTAAGTTAAAAGCTACTGAAGTACTAGCCATATGCATTATTTTCAAACAATATGTGTACATACAAGTATTATGTAACAAATATCTCTGACATAGCTCAAAAAGTCATTAACATAAATTAGAGTAAATGTACTATATAATTAATCAAATAAATTGCTTGGCCTCATGAAGTAATATAAATAAAATCAATCGAACAACGCTTCACCTTCAAGCAGTCACTTGAATATGAATATCAAAATGACCCTTCAACTTACCAACAATTTCCACAAAGAGGGATACAGAAACTCAAATGTTTAACAACCTATCTACAAAGAGTATAACAAACCAACGAAAACAAAAATCATTTAAACTGAAAATTCAGCACCAATCAAATAAGCACGGGAAATCCACAAAATAAAACAAAAACATGCATGCAATAAAGGGAGAAAGTTGGCTTTTAAACACGTTAAAATGATGACTCAGCACGCAAATTACAACAAGTATCTATACATTCTGTTTTGGAACTCAAATTCAACAATAAAACATGATTTAAATGTTTATATCACTTACGGCTTAAAAGCTTTGCCTGCAATCTACATATGCATTAGATATCAGGACACTTGTTACATTACATTAATTCATAAAATCATGGCATACATGGAAATGAGCACTTTCACTGATCAAATCAAGTAACAAAACAAACAAACAAACAAAAATATGCATGAAAATCCTGCGGCTACATGTCTGAAGATACATAAACCCAAACTGACACTGAACTCAGATGTAAGAATTCTGATTGACGAAAACTTAACAAAAAGCGAAGATTCACATACAGAATAAAACAAAGCGACTATCATTACCAAATTACTGTGTCCAAAGTACATGTGCCCATGAACAGGAATTTGTGACTAAAAAGAAAACAAAACTATTAAACATACTATGATACTAACAATGCTTCAAGTGAAACTGCTAGCAAAGCAAAAAGCATTCCCATTTTGTGAAATGTCCATAGTGGAGTCATGAAATATGTTAATGGACTATAATCAAAACAGTAAAAACTGATAGCATTTAAAATGCAAACTACCTTCAATAGAAATAACCAAAGTGTCGTAACGAAGGCAGAGAGTTTGCTGAATAAAACCTACGGAAAATGCTCCTCTTAATTGCACAAACACTTAACAGTGGTACAGAACAGCTCTAGAAGGATGGATAACTCCAACTACTTTGTTCTGCAAATCACAAGGAAATTTGTTTCCCCTGAGAGGTTTTTGTACTTACCCAGCTTTTTATTATTTCAGAATTTATATTCAACACACACACACACACACACTGAGAGAAAAGAACGAAGCATTTCATCAAATATGCAAAGAATCTTAATCTGACTGTAACAGAACTGGTTTTTACTCCACAACTGATAATGCCGCAACAAGATTCCACTTCTAAAACTGGAATGAAAACAGCGCAGATCCACACTGCATCACCATTTTGAAAAAAGGAATGTGAGAAATGCCAAAACTGAGTTAGACAGTAAACATACTTGCTTCTGACTGAGCAAAAACAGCAAGTAAGGATACACTGACTTGAGAACTGATTGTAACATTTCATTCTCTTACAGAAGTGGACAAGTACTGTGTACAATACAAGAGAACTCCCTAGAGCTAAGCATTTTTTTTTCATTGTAAATGTTGTGACAAGCCCAACTGATGTGAAAAGCTCTTCAAAAGCTGTCATATGCACAACTGGGAGGGTTCTCCTTGGATCCAAATGATGGTCAATAATGGCCTAAGCAGCCAGTCTATCCTTTTGACAACACTGGTCCAACTCAATGCAAGGATGAGGCACACAACCTTTGAAGAAGAAATGCGTCTGGGGTATTTTCTAAAATGAAAAAACAAAAACAAAAAAGAGAGAGGGAGAAACACCTCCAAATAGCTGCTAGACAAAGGCTCAAAACTTTTATTTCACAGAATCTTAAACCCCTTGACATATATACAAACTGTCAGAGAGGACAGTTAAGAACCAGACACAATCATTTCAGCAACATGGGAATAGAAATAAATGAGGTCAGAAGGCTTAGAGGGTAATGCTTATCTAAACTTCACCACCGTGAAAATCAATGGATGCACGAAAGTGCCCTATAACCCCTACATTACACTAATTATGTAAGTGGACAAGTACTGTGTACAATACAAGAGAACTCTGCATTGTCAACTGAAGCATCTGTAATTTTGTTTCCGTGTATGTCACAAATCATTTACCATACCAAAAACCACCACACAAAAATAAACAGACGAACAGAGATTTCCATGTGTCTCTCTACATCCCTTTTTTTTCCACGGGCCTGAAAAACAAAGACAAAAAAAAAGAAAAAAAATGAAAAAGCACCGCCAGAATAATGGCAGTTATGCCCCAGACAATGTTGACGAACCTCAGGTGGTGGCTTACTAGGCCATAGGACAGGTAGCTGAACGTGGGTCAGCTTCACTTGGAACAGTGAGGATGATGGCTGTGATATGAAGCATGTGAACACAGGTGGCACATACATGTAAGTTCATTCCTTCCTGACAGTTTACATGAACCTAATCTTTGAAACCTATAATGAACTGTTGCTGCTTAGTTCGGTTCACCTGTCTGCTGTTAATGGTAATGGTACCGACAGGAAACTTCATAAAGTGGTATATGTATGCGTGCGTGTGTCTCTATGTGTGTATGTGTGTGTGATGAGATTTTGAACACATCATTACTGTTATGACACAAGCCATTTCAGTTTGTGTTATTCATGGCCACAAGAAATTGTGGCACACAGATGAACATCAAAAGACTTACAAAGACTGCATATCAGCAGTCAAAACAGGCAGATAACAACCAAACAGTTGACCATGGCTCATTTCAAAGACGCATCTCCAAATCTTCTGTATATTATTTCGTTGCATGTTTAAACAATCAACAGGTGTGATTATGTGTCAGACAGCTGGAATGAGTGTTTTGAAAATAACGACATGCAATGGAGCAGAAATTAGGATGGTAATATTTAGGATTCTAGTAACTGTAAGAGCCATGTTGCATTGTCAAAGATAATAAGTGTAAACGATGAGCCAGAGATCTTGGAAACTAAAGGAGATGGTAGACATGCTGTGACTAAACAGAGAGCTGCAGTGAACAAACGTGCACAAACACACACAATTAAATCTCCTGTTATTGTGAGTGCTTCCAATAATATGATATTTATTGAAAAATACTTATTCTATATGATGAGTAATTTTCACAAAAATAAAATACATGTGACCAGTTTACACACAGATAGATATCCCCAGCAACTGCCTTCTTCCATGTGTATTGTTTTCAAACATAACTGTGACGGTTCATACAAAGATTACATGTTCCAAACCATTACCACTTCATCTGACATCTTGAGCTTTTTAAGAGCTCTGGCAGCAAATCCCTTAACAAGAGAAAACATTGAATAATGCAGATCAATTCAAAATTCAGGTTTACGTCCTTTAAACACAGAGTGGGTCACAGAACCAGGCTAACATGAAACAATGATAGCAACTTCTCAGGCTTGGCTGGATAAAAAAAGGTTTTAAACAGAACAGAAGAAAGCTGGGTCTAAAAACATGAAGCTGCAAAATAAAATGGAAGAGCAAATGGCAGAACATATGGCTGAACAAAAAGCGGAACACTGGAGAGACATGGGGGGCACGAAACAGATGTGTCTGTGACTCACACAAGCAGGGTACACAGGTGTACAGAACAAGCAAAAGAAACACATGGCAGCCAGCCATGTCTGATACCGTCTAACCAGTCACGGGGCTAGTGACTGCCATCCCCACGACTTACACTACTCTGCTAATCACCAGCACCCAGCCCAGTTACTGCAACTCGACAGTGGAACCTGCAGTCTGCAACACTTTTCTCTTTTCCACTCCTCCACCTTCACCTCCGGCCTGCTTATGCTTCTCATCTGACTTTTCTTTTTTTAATTCAACCAACAAATTTTTAAGTTTTTGATTTTTTCTCGTCCTCTTGTCTCTACAAAAAGTAGTGAAAATGTACTTGATTCATGGTCAACATTATCTTTCTTAAAAAAAAAGATTCCATTAAATAAAAAAGTCTTTGGTTATACACTTTTTTTTTATTACATCACCAACAGTGATTGGGATAATGGCAGCAAATGCATCCAATTCCTCACCAAACTGTGAAAACATGTATGTCTGAAGACAGCCTTAAATGGAAACATATCGAACTTCAAACTTAAGAGTACCAACGACCTTTCATAATAAGAATGAAATAGATGAAAAATCTGAGTCAAAGTTACAGATGCGGTTGTGTAATGGTGCAAGGCCATACACATGCATCTTTCTCGCACAAACTTATATGAGGTTTCTCTCTCTTCTCTCTCTCCTTTTTTTTTTTTCAAACTACTTTATCCCCTTTTTGAATCTCTCATCTTTTTCAAACAGCATATTTCTCTCTCTTCTGTCTCTCTCTCTCTTGTTTTTTCTGAACTACTTTATCCCCTTTCTCAATCTCTCATCTTTTTCGAACGGTATTCCTGCCGAGAAGTCTGCAGGCAACAAGTTCCACTGTAGTTACAGTACGCTTCCACCCGTTCCACCCCCAGCGCCTGTGAGGCAGGGAGCTTTGAGAGAAGAAAGGAAAACCTTGGGGCGCTCTATGCCCATCAAATGAGCAGGAAGCCCGAGGGTGTCCTGAGCCGTTTTCACAATAGCCCGTTTCCAGGAATCACTTCTCTAAGGGGCACATACATTGAAATCCGTCAGTTATTTCAGGGTAGGTTGAGGGGTTTTTTCGTCTTCCAGCGTGTTTTCATTAATGCAGCAGTGAAAATTCAAGCCGCTTTTTGTTCTTGTGCTGAATAATGACACTGTACTACTTTGATTGACATTACACTGAGAGTAAACAGAGCGTTGTTTAATTGTTTTGTTGAACTGGTTCTGTTTTATGCAGGTTTGGCTATCTGAATATAAGAAACAAAGACATAATATATAAACACTGGTGAGCATGTACACACAAAGGTGGAAAGCAAAAAACGCTATGTAAATAATGGCATCAATGTTATGTGTCAGCCAGCCAGCCATTGATGAAAAACATTCTGCCTCAAAGCTACAAAATGCTGTGTTTTCTGGTCAAAGATATCAAATTACAAAACACAAACAGAACTAAACTCAATATCACTACTAGGTAATTTCATTACATTAACCAGAGCTAATATCTATATATATGTGTGTGTGTGTGTGTCTGTGTCTGTGCCTCTGTGTGTGAGTCTCCTGTGTGTGTGTGAGGGGGGAGAGGCTGGTGTGTATGTGTGCACAAGCATTTGGTCGAGACAAAAAGATCATGATCAATTTTTTAAAAACTGTTTGTTGATATTGACCTCACATGGTTCAAAATATTGTTGTTGGTGAAACCACACTTGGTTCAACTAATGTGAGTGACCGATTTGTTGATTCTGACCCTTCATGGTTCAAAATAACGACAGTGGTTTATTTTAACAATTTTGACCTTCCATGGCTTAAATAATGGCCACAATTCACTTGACAATTTACTAACAGGCCAAAAATAAACACAAGACAATGTAGCACCAAGGAAGTATGAAAATGAAAATATAGCACTGAGAATGCAAGACATACATACCACAGTAGACCCCATTACATTCAACAGGCAAATTTGCACTCATTCACTACAGTTTTGTGAAACTTGGTCACCTTTTCTGCTTTAATAATCCATACATAATTACCATGCTGTTTTCTTTTCTTCTTTTCCTTTTCTGTTCTTCATAAAACCGAGGATGAGGCATACGATTTGTACAGATTCTCAAATCCTTCTGCTTCTCCTCTGTTACAGGTGCTGGCTGTAAACATCTGTCTGACATGTCTGTTTCTCACAGTATCATCCCTGTTCTTTTCACATTTACATTCTCCATATTCACCACAATCTGTATCAATAAAATCCTGACCAGTGTTCTTTTTTCCGTCTGGGTCCAGTCATCTGGAACTCACTTTTATTTGCTATCAGGCATTCCACTTCCACAGGTTCTATACTTCTCTGATAACCCATTTGTTTTGACTGGTCCTACCTATTTTCTGTGTGCTTATAAATCATAAATTTCGCAACCACCTTGTATCTTCACTGTAAATACCACTTTTGTTTGTTTGTGTGTGTATGGGTGTGTGAGAATGGAGGTGCTGGGGTGGGACGGTGGAGGAGGTAGGGGTGCGTGTGTGTGGTGTGTGTGTGTGTGTGTGTGTGTGTGTGCTTTCTTCTCACAAATGAAGTATAGAAAAGTGAGTTACTTTGGTACTATTACTGAAAATAAGGGCTTTTAGGACAGATAAAGTTTGGAATTCAATATGATCAAGGGTATCTTAACATGCTTAAAAATGACATTCACACAGTTTATTATCAGCTGTGATGTCACGTTGATGTTCAGTCAGTTTTCATAGAGATTTTAAAATGCTACAGATTTTTTTGCACACAACTGTTGAGAACAAAAGTTTTGGTTGTTAACACAAAAAAGAAAAAAGCTTGGAATTTCACTACCTCTACCAGAGAACCTTGTATTTCTCGACATACTGTACCTTGCCAACAGATATAAATATATGCATATGACTTGTTTGATTCGTTGATGCCATACTTCATTCAAATTTGATACTTTACCTAACCAGCACTGTACAAACCAACACATCTTGCTATTGAGAAACTAAAAACACTGAGCAGAAAAGTATTCATTTTAAGCATATATGATATTTTACCTACACAGCATTGTTCAAATTAACACTTCTTGACACTGTGAAACTAAAAACATTGTACAGAAAAGAACTCACGTTTAAGCGCATATTGTCAGGTCATTTTGTCAAGCAATCATTTCAATCAGGTACCCATTCTTTCACCAGCATGGAAGAGGGCTACAAGCTTTTTTTTTTCTTTTTTTTTTTCAAATTGTTTCAGCTAAACAGTGAGAGACTGAGTTGTCATTGCCTACAGTGATTTTGTTCAGGTTTTCACTGTCGGCAAGTTCACAGTGAGTCTTTGGATGGAAATGGTGGAACCCTCAGAGAGGAATGCTCAGAGAAACTGGCTCCCTAACTAACCAGTCACTGGCATCAGTTGAGGACATAACAGGTGCTTTCCTGCAAATGATGGATTAGATCAGGCCACAGTGAACGCTACACAGAGTGACTCGGCAGTGCAGTGCCTCCTTTCGTGGTTTCCCTCATGATGACCTAACACACTGACAGCAGCTTGTAGGCTACAAGTGATGGGGCTGTGAGGGGATGAACTGGGTGTGATTATGCAGGAGGCTTAGACAAGGTGTGGCAGTAATATGGTCCAAAGGCAGTGAAGATGAGAGAGAGAAAAAAAAAAAAGAAGAAAAAAAGAAAAAAGTGAGATTATGAAAAGGGATGTTGGGCAATGCTTTGGTTTTAACAATGGAGACTTCTCCATGCTTTCTGTTCATGATATTCTAAATATCCTTTTCATGTGTCTGTATTTCTACATTTTTTGTGAATATGTAAAGCTTACAGTCTATAAATTCAAAACTCAAGTCTTTGGCGTCTGTAAAACATGACAGTTAGTTATGCAAGCAGTAGGATACTGTGACTCACCACTCCCAGATCAGATAGGAGTTAGTTTTTCATTATTAAGGTAACACATTATATGAGTACCCTTCACAGTTTCTGTTAAGGTGATACATTGTACCAGCAACCTTCACACATCAGCCGTTTTCATGATTGCTTAGATATAAAAGTTACTCACATATTCAGCACATTGTTAAGATGATTTATACCTGCAATGTCTGTTATCAAGTGCATCTGAACAAGCCAACAAAGACAGAAAGAAGCAGATGGAAAAGCTACCTTAGGTTTCTTCTGCTCCACGGGCATGTCGATGACATGCTCCCCTCCAGGCGGTGGTCCATTTCCCACTCCACCTGCTACATCAGTGAGTTCGTCAGTAACACACACAACACTTCACTCACTCTCTCTCTCTCTCTCTCTCTCTCTCTCCAACATGACTTGGGTATACTGTCTTATGGCACCCAGTTGGGCATTCTCAGTTGAAAAATGCTCTAATAATTTACACTCTTCTAAAACCCAGAACTAAGACATTGCAAAACTGAGAACCACAGAATTTCATCACAATTAAAAACAAAAACATAATAAAGAGCTTTCTGCTTTTAGATTAGTCACGAGATCCAAATCGTGAATGAAACCCTGTCAACCTGTCTTGATTTCTTCTCGGCATGTCATGCAGTTCGGCCATTACATCAATCAGTTGTCCACTCTTCCAAACATGGAGCAGAAAGCTGGGCTACAACTGACCATCTTCAGGAACAAGTATCAAGAACAATTTGTGTTAATAGGAAACAGTACTTCTGTTAACTTGTACAATCAAGACAACCACAAAAACTTATAAAAGATGGTAGGCAGTGTACTGATAAGCCCATCAACAGGTATTTGTGTTGCTTAATCATCACCACACATTCTTTCTCATCTCTGAAAGACTCCATCTGCCCTCTTGAGAGAAAACCCATCACCTCAGTACACCGCCACTTTTCTTTTTCTTGCTTAGCTATCAAAAACAGATTGACACACAGAATCTTGCCATAGACAACCCACTTTCTGCATAAAGTTCTTTTATGTGCACAAAATGCCTCCCTAAAATCATGCCATTTAAATTCTTTCTTCTGGAAAGCACATGTAAGGATCACAGGCAACAGAGTATCCAGGTCCGAGTTCTGCTGAGAGGAGAACAAACATCAATTAACTCTTTCATTCCTACTTTTCTATGAACCATTACTTCCTCTTGTTCCTAGATTCTTATAATACGAGTATTCCCTTCATTCCTGGATTTATAGAGAAAAACAAAGAAGTGTAAAGTAAGAACTGCCACGTATGCAGTAGCAAACCGGCCAGAATAGAGAGGCGACCACTTTCCCACTCTGTAGGGGCCGTCTGGCATCCATTCCATTCATAAACACTGCCGCGCGAGCGACCCGGTCGTGATGTGTACTGATGACGCGACTCGCGCGAAGTTCAAAGCGCTTACCGCGAGAACCGATTTTCCGGGTTGCAGGAAGGAAAGGAGGGATTTTGTGCTGCCCGGTTTTCCGGGCTGCAGGAAGGAAGGGTAAGATTTCTGCAAACCAGAAAACCGGGTTGCAGGGATGAAAGAGTTAAGAATCCACATGAAAAGCAAAGATGCTGAGACATATTCTGATTCACAGCCTACACTGACCGAACAACCTGTTTTAAGTGAAAGGAAAGGACTTGTTCAAAGCCAGCTTAGCCATGCCAGCTTCCAAGGTACATAACCGACTGTCATTTAAAAAAAAAAAAAAAAAAAAAATTCTGCTTCTTGGAAGACATTTGAAAAGCTGGTGAGATGCATCCACACATCAAAGGAAATGGGTGGATAATGTCATTGATTTGGCGGGGGCCAGAATAGCTCAGTTGGTAGAGCACCGGACTCATGATCCTGGGGTTGTGGGTTCGAATTTCAGTACAGGGGGATTTTTTCCCTCGGAGTTAACATTGGTTCTGACTCCATTCCCCATACAGTCCTTCGAATGAGACTATAAACCAAGGTTCCGTGTGTGAACGCACACACAACATCTTGCACACACGTAAAATCCCATCACCAACTTTCGGAAGAGAAGGCCAGTTTGGCCGTTGGTATGGATGACACGTTACACATAGTATGCACCTTCCCTGAAGATGGAGTATGGCTGCCTTAATGGCAGGATAAAAAACGGTCATACACACAAAACTCCACTGCCTGCCTATACAAACAGTGTCCGCAGAAATAAAGAAATTGATTTGGCCGTGTTTATACACCAGTCAGGAAGGTAGTTTAGCTATGCCTGTAGGGTCAACAGACAAACCTGTGGTTCTAAGCTTTGGGTTTATAATTTTTACTTACTGTGCATATGTGGCACACAGGTTGGGAAAACCAAATGCTATAGATTGATAAAAAAAAAAAAAGTTATAAAAAAATCATCAAAAATCTTTGTCACAGAGATACGCGACTATTCATACACGGGTTATCTATGTTGCGTTTGCTTTCTGCCAATATATCCCCTCCTCTATCCTCTCTATTCCCCACCCCCCTCTCTCTCTCTCTTATTTCAACCATTCTCAAAACAAATAAGTTTACATCACATCATCTGACGGTTCAATCACTTGCTAAAAACCAAGACTTGCCCGGCTAGCTTTTTTCTATTTCATTTCTATGCTGCTATCACTGACAAAGAGCAAATTTTCTTAGATTTCTATTTTATTTCTCCCTGTGGAAGTTACTCGTATGAACCTAATTGCTCCCAAATGATCCAAGAAAATGAATAAGCGATGGACTAAATGATTATACTTGAGTTGCGTGTAACATTTCTCTCTTAACCAACATTGAAAAAATTTAATTCTCTTCTGACAGCGACTAAAAGCTTCAGAATGTCAGAAAAAAAAAAACATGGATGGTATTTAGAAAATCTGAAGAAATGGTTTCGTACATACCTTGTAGACACAGCATCTTTTCTGTGATTATAACATCCAGTCTAATGTAGCAGGTGATGACTTTTGAGCAGAAGTAATAGCTGATGACTTTTCTTGGATTTGAATTTATAAGTCTTGACATTTTACTTGGCATATATTTCCAGTTTTAACTTACTTCCAACCTTGGTATGGCCACTGTGGTTGGCTAGGCTACAGGCAACATGACTTCTGCCTCCAGTCTCATCTCTAATGGAGGATTTCTCTATGACAGCAAGAAAAGTGAGCTGATATATAATCATTTATGTTTCAAAGGGGCACTTGAACGGCTAGTCTTTTTTGCCATATCCGTAGTGTTGTCCAGTTTACCCTTGTTTATCTAAAAAATGTTGATGACAATCCACTTTTGAAATACCCTTTCTCATCTTGTTCACTTGCGACATTTCTGAGACCCAGCAATATGAAGAGCTTGAAGATAAGCAGATCAACAGTTGATAATTCTCACCTTGTGCATCTGGCTCTGCAGGCTCTGCCAGCGGATCACAGCGGAAGTCTTCCAGGGATCTCAGGATGTTGATGCCCACTGTGGGCTTGCGTCCAAAGTTGCGGTGGTCGTGAACACTGATGTTCATGGGAGGCATGTACAGCTCCTCTTTGGGCAACATCTGCACGTCACATTAAATGGAAGAAATGAGACGACTACTGGGTCCTCCGAGAAGGAACACCAAAGTGAAGGAGGAGTGTAAACTTTCAAGTCACAAACCCCTGACTTCTGTCACAGCAGACACTGATCCAACCATCATTTATCATCAAATGATTTCTACTCTTCTTTCCATTCTTTGGAAAGCAATTGGAAATTCCAAAATACAATTTGTGTACCTTGTGGGAAAAAAACCTGATTCTATTTCAAAAAGGACAGGTGAAATCTAAAGTGAAAAAAACCTTTTGCTGAAAACCGGTGAACAGTAAAGCAGGAAATATAACGAAGAAATATAAGAAATCAGCAGAACAGAAAATATGTATCACCATCTGACATTCCTAGTCAGAACAACAATTTCTTAGTTTCTAAATCAATTAAACGTGATATAAAATGTACTGGATAATCAGTCTGATGATGTTTGTCATGAACATGAAGTGAAAGACACAAATTAATACAACTTGTTAAATCAAAGACTTAAATGTGCGCACACACACACAGGCGCATGCACACATACCCACATACATACACACACTCACAAACACACAGATGACTACACACAACCAACCAAGCATGAAAACATCCAAGTCTGCTCCCCCCCCCCCCCCCCCTTCCCCCTTCCTAAAACATTCACATCCCTCTCTTTGGTCTCCATCGCTCTGTCTGTCACTCACCACGTCAAAGAAGAGGACAGGTTCATCAAAGTTGGGGTTCTTCTTGGTGTCCTTGATGATGGGGGAGGTCTGCACGTGACCCCCACACTCAAACTGGATGCTGGGGGAAGACACGTTGGACAGCTGGTACTTCTTCATGTTGCGCACACCCCAGCACAGCACCTGACACACGGGGAACACACATGGAATGGTTATTGTCTGTATCAGAATGTGTATGCTGCTTATAGCAGCTGAAGAGTAAAAAAAACCCCAACCTTTTAAATGTGAACCAGATATTTATCTTACTGCTGGTGTACTTAAACAAACATACACACACATACAATCACATATGAAGCAGTGAGCGCAGATCCATAAAAGAAAATGCTTTGGGGGGGAACTCAGTGCTAGAAATACAAGTTAAGACTTAATTTTCTGTAACAGTTTGATTAAGTGAAACAAAACAAATATCTCCTCCTTGACTTAAAATGCGCAAACAAACATGTTTCATGTAACATGCTTTGCAGATCACCCTCACATCTGAAAGACTAAGCCTTCTTGAAAAGAAATCCAGCTTTCCTGTAAGATTTTTTTTTAATTTGTCTCAAAATTCCAACCACATATAAGGTTCCCATTATTCATGAAAAATATGCACTGTTCAGTAATACCAGTTTCACATAACACAAAAAGTTCAATGGATGAGTAAAACATCTCAATATTCTTTCAACATGAGCATTCATAAAAGCAGCATCATAACAAAACTGCTGTTAACCATTCAGGCTACTTTATTGCCTCCTACCTCAATTCCTGTCCGCTGCATGACTGGGCGGATGCCGTTGGGTACCAGGTAAAGATTGCCTCGCTTGGGGGGTTTGAACGGGAGTTCTTTCCCTGTGAGCTGAGTGAAAAATAAAGCACATCATGCAGCAGCTTGGCACGTTGCCTTTTGAAAAACACCGAGTGAACAATTACACAATCCACACTGAGTGAACAATTACACAATCCACACTGAGTGAACAATTACACAATCCACACTGAGTGAACAATTACACAATCCACACTGAGTGAACAATTACACAATACACACTGAGTGAACAATTACACAATCCACACTGAGTGAACAATTACACAATCCACACTGAGTGAACAATGACACAATCCACACTGAGTGAACAATGACACAATCCACACTGAGTGAACAATGACATAATCCACACTGAGTGAACAATTACACAATCTATTCTACCTTTCAGCTGTTTGTTAGTCTTTTCCCACAGAACTTACAGAGCATTTTTCCTTCTTTTTACCATTTCTTTTTCTATCTACCTTCCGCCCCCTCCCACCCTGTCCCTCCAAATGACACTATTTCCACACTATTCATCCTCACTCTTCCACACACAGCTACATTCAGGCAAGTCCCGCAGCAGCCCAGACATTGCAGTCCGCAGAGAGCAATTTATATTCAGTCATCCTAATGCCGTCCTCGAGAGGAGACCCTGCCGTGCTGCCAGATCACACTGCTGGTGCTTGCTAGTGCCTGTTCTGATCCACCACTGACCATCAAATCCTCTACTGACGACAGAATCGCTCAGTCACAGAGCCAGCGTGACTGAATGTTCATCATGCGGGGTCCCACCATGTCTAAACCAGCAGTTCTGACATGAACCCATCATGGCCATGAACAGGGAGAGGAACAATCAAAACTGGGCAAGAAGAAACACAGAACTTGAGACTTTTCTTTTCTTTTTTTATTGATCATCAATGAGAATATGAAGAAGACGACGATGCTGTGGTATTCCAGTCTGGTCTGAGATGACAATATGACAGTATGTTACTTTTCATCTTAATTGCTGCATCAGCTAAGCCCAGAGAAACTGACACTGGCAGAGATGGTAAGGAAATCTGAGCAGCACTCTCAGTGATGTATCAATTAAGAGGAAATAACTAGACTATGTAGTTCCAATCTGAGCCAACAGCACACTCAACTATAATAAAAGCCTCTTATGGGACCCAAACCTACGACCTCCTTGCAAGGAAACCCATGATGCTAGCAACTGTACCTCTGTACTGGCCTGTAAATATTCTTCTTTTGATGTTACAAACATTCCCTTTATCACAGTATACATATTTCCCAACATAAAGCCTCCTGCAAGTCTTAATTTCAATCTTGCTAAACTTTCACATACTACATTACACATATTCACTACAAAACATGAAGTTCAGGTACACTGGATGAAATTCTAAATTTAATACAATAAAATTTTTTGTCTGCCACAATATCCAAATCAAAAACACACATAGTTGTAAAGCAAATAGTCCATTAGACACAACTTTTGTTGGTGGCATCTCCAAACAGCAAACCTAGCTAACCAACCAAAATGAACCATTCTCACCCTGAAGAGCTCAAAGGCTGCCAGGAGTTCACCGCCGGTCTTTCCGCCACGCGTGATTTCATACCACTGAAGTACAGGTGTTCGTGCATCTGCTGGATCCAGCTTGACCATAGGCTGTGCCTTGGTGCGACCCAAGAACTCTGCTTCCCCCTGACAATGCATGTTGCAAGTAGTCCTACAGTAGTTGTGGTTTCCATCAAATGCAATTATTTGACATAACACTCATGTCTCTTGTTTTCTGTTTGTTACTGAAATAAGCAAAGTGTTAATTTGTACAAAAAGGCAATGAAAAAGATTTCTCTTTTTTATTCTACCACTGAACATCTGTCATTCTGACAAGCTAATTCAACATATTTTCTAGCACTAAACAATTTGCTTTTACATTCTTGAAATTTTTAACCATGTCATACATAGGGCTGAAGCATTCCCCTGATACACCACGATGTATTTTTAGCCTAAGCAAAGAAGGGATTGATTCCATACTATACGTGTGACACTGATACCTCCCATATTGAAAATGTGAACGTGTTTATTGCAGGTTCTTGATATACATGGACATCCATGCCAAAGATCCCAACACAAAAATCTGAACAAAGGCTGGGAATGTGCACAATAGCCTTCCGATTTAAATCAAGAAAATGTGGGGAGGATTCAGAATCTGCTGAACAACATTAAAGTTAATTATAGGCAAAAACAGTGGCACAAACGGATTGGAGGAGTAGGAACAGGAGTAAGTGAGGAGTTAGAAATTAATGACAGTGGTACAAACTGAAAACATGAAGTCAAGAGGAAGGACAGGGAAAGAAAAACAAAGAGACAGACAGAGAGAGAGAGAGAGGGAGGAAGGGAGGGAGGGAGAAAGAAAGAGAGAGAGTGAGAGGGATAGAGAGAGGGAGACAGACAGAGAGAGACACAGAGATAGAGACAGAGAGAGACAGAGAGAAAGAGGCAGAGAGAGAGAGAGAGACAGGAAACAACCAGACAGGCAATCTGAAAAAAGAGCAAAGGTCAACACTCCCAACTCACAAAGGTGTCATGATCAAACAGCTCGATGTAGACGACCGGCGGATTCCTCTCAATGTTCTTGGGGTCCCCATGGATCTCAATCTCCCCAAAGATCAGGGTCTGGTCCCAGGTGGGGCACAGAGTTTTGGCCACCTTCTCTGTGACCATGCTCTGGGTCAGGAAACACACCTGGGCAAAGGGATCTGCACCACACAACCAACCACATGTCACTTGATCCTCCATCACACCTGGGCAAAGGGATCTGCACCACACAACCAACCACATGTCACTCTGATCCTCAAATGATGGAAAACTGAAACAAAATCACCTACACACAATACAAAGTTGATTCTTTTTATCACTTACACACCGATCCCCCCCCCCCCCCCCCCCCCCTCCATTTCATCTTCTGTGCCATCACAGAGGCACTATTCCTATGTCATCACTCTAACTCTTCGTATACAGCCATGACCAGGATCATCTTGGTGCAGCCACGGCACCATAGTCCTAAGCAAGCAATCAAGTCATCATGAGGCAACCTACCAGAGGAGATACTGCATTGCCGCTGTGTCACTTCTCTTGTGTTCAATGGTGCCTGTTTTCGAACTTATGCAGAATACACCAACTAAGCCTCCTACTGACACCAATGATTGCTTTGTCACACAGCCTATGCAAGTGCGCACCTCCTTCTGGAGGGCGCTACCAACCATCTGCCAACAGCCCCTATAAACTTGCCAACACTAACAACCTTGACAAACACACACTACGGGCATGCACATGGACACAAAATCAACACAAGGTAACCTCAGAACAGTCACAGAATTTCATGCTATGGCGTTACATCCTCTCTGAGACCACATGACAGAGTTGCATTCTATGCTTCCTTTCATCATATATTCCCACATCAACCAAGCTATGAACATTTGGAAATCTGAGCAAAACATTTGTTGTGTTGGTTGGAAATTTTAGAAAAATCCTCGAAGATGCATCCATCAAGTGGATGAAACTCAACTGTGTGGTTCTAGTCTTCCCACTTGGGTGTGAAAGCTGGCATACAGAGAGCTGCTCCTTCCATTATAACGAGCCTCCAGCTTCAATGTGAGCACGAATGAAACGTCACTACATGATCAATTTATAATTCATACACACTCACACAAACGCATGTCTCTACACACTCATCCAGGCATGCACTCATGCATACACACACACAACACATCATTAAGAGAATCACAGGACAGTGAGGCTCATTTTGCTGTTGTTCATACATTCCACGTAGGACGTGTACCTGAGAGTCCCGTGTCATCAGCTGCCAACAGATCCCTGGCCTGGTAGATGTACGCCCGCAGCTGGTACTTCACAGGGGCTGCCCAACAGCCAACATGTCACCGTCATCATCACCCACATTCCCTAACCCTGTCAAGCTGGAGAAAATTTAATAATTGAAAGAGAAATTGAAGGCATTTTGATGCAAATAACAGCACAATTTTGTTCAAACGTTTTGCCTCTGTGAGACTGGGTAAAACTAATATTTAAATACAAAGCCACAAAATGCGGCTGAATTTTAAGGGAACATAAAGCCAGAAATCACAAGCATGTTGAACACGAGCAAACAGCATACAGTCAATCAATAAAAGAAAAACACAAGAAAAGATTTCATTTTTTTTTCAAATGAGAGAGAGAGAGAGAGAAAGAGAGAGAGAGAGAGAGAGAAAGAGAGATCAGTGTGAATCCCAAACACAGAAACAATCGATTTTAGCTTTAGATTTTTTGGATGCTCCAGATCTTGAGTGAGCTCATTCAGCCCTTTTTTTCTCCCTCATTTGCTCTGTACTTTAGCTCTGAATTGTAAACCATGCACAAACACAAGCCACCATGATTCAGCTTCTCACACCATGGTCAGTACTCAGTGCTCCCTTCAACGTAGAGAACTATAAAATAGGCATTCTGGCTCACCCACCTCCGCCAGCTCCAACCGGCTGAAGCCGGTTTCGCTGTTGCTCCGCCGGCTTACCCAGAATGCCTATTTTATAGTTCTCTAATAGTAAACACTTTACAAACATACATAATGTGTAGGATTATCTGTTTTATAGTTCTCTGTCACTGGACCGTTAAGAAGTAAACAAACAAAACAATGGGGACTTGGTTAACCATGCCTTTATTCTTAGGAGGGCTATTTGTCAACCAAGTTGGGATTTCATTCTATTGTGAGGAATGACTGGCTATTGAAAGCTATCTGAAAAGGGGTGGGATGTGTGTTTACACAAGCGTAGAATCGTGGCACGTTGTTGAAGATTATTCTAAGCAGCCACCAAGTGCACTTATTCTCAAGAATTCTAGGATTCTAAAAATAGTACCGTTCACGCGTGAACGGTAGGTCTTCCAGACAAGCCAGCTCCGACAGATAGGATTCTAAAAATAGTACCGTTCACGTGTGAACGGTCTCAGCAATCGAGATATCACCCTCAGTTTACGGGAATAGGAAGGTGAGATTCTAATATGTTGTCTCAACCAATCTTCCCATTTTTGTCTTGAGTAATCTAGCAATTCTTGATGAACGGTTTGTGATTCAAGAAGTTCTATCTCAGAAGAGACACTGTCTTGCGACATAACACAACACTGAAAACACGACTGCACTGCACACCCGCAAATGACAAGACAGCTAGGTTCAGTTGCTAACAACACAAGTGCTGGGCGGAAATGTCGTCACTGTTACTAATCAGCTGATTCTATCTAGTCTTGTGATTGGGGGAAGGTAAGAAACATGTTTTGATATGTTTGGAAATTTAGCCGCCTAAATTTATACAATGACGTCTAACGCCTGTACTAAACGACGCCGGTGGGGAATTTAGCCGTCTAAATTTATACAATGCCGCGTGGCGGCCTGCAGTAAACGACGCCCTTACATCCGTTATGTGTAACTTGACACGAACCCGGAAACAGTGCGGCGCTTCGACTCGGCAATTGTGCAGTTGAGTAAGCCGTGGCTAGACATGTCTGACCTAGATACTACATAAAGGCAGAAGGGAGTTGTCTCCCCGGAAAAGAATGTAACAATTAATTGTGAAAAAAAATCGTCATTAAGTCGTTCTAGGTTCTTATTCAAGTCGGCATCACGTTCTTATTCAAGTTCTTAACAAGTTTTTATTCAAGTTCTTAACAAGTCAACATCAAGTTTTTAACAAGTCATCATCAAGTTCTTATTCAAGTACTTATTCAAGTTCTTATTCAAGTTCTTAACAAGTCGTCATCAAGTCGTCATTAAGTTCTTATCAAGTCGTCATTAAGTTTTTATCAAGTCGTCATCAAGTTCTTATCAAGTTCTTACTTAAGTTTTTATCAAGTCGTCATCAAGTCGTTATCAAGTTCTTATTCAAGTCACTTATAATTATTTATTAAGTTCTTGAAATATTACTGCATATCAAATGGATCAAAATGAGATTTTGTTGTTGGCAGTTCTGGTATTCTTTTTTGTTCAGATTTTGTATTTAGTGGCTGTGATTTTTTGGGCTGCTTTGGTTTTTGCTGTCTTTCTTTATATGTTTTATAAACGTAATAACCACCCCCACCAACAGCAATGACGCCAAAAATGCCAACTCTTTTAATCCAAATAATCCATGACGACTTTGGTGTTGTAGGTCTTGAATCAACTTGTGTATTTACAGCTGGCATTGAAACAACTGTTGGCGTTGGCGGTGTTATGTTTTCATTATGAGTTACATTTTGTGATTGCAACATTAATTTTTTTTGTTTGTTCCACTCTGCTAATTTTTTTCCTGCTGCAACACGCCCAGGATGAGGAGGCTTTTTACTGGTCACTTTCTCCATCAATGTTTTCTGCTGATTTTCTGGCTCGGTCATTTTGAAGGGAAACAAAATCTATATGATTAAAAGTAATTAATCCCATGATTAATGGCGATAACAATGTTCCAAATCTGTAATATAGATCACATCCTAGAGACTCTAATGACTTTGTTAAAACGGGATCCTGCGTTAAATCATACATAAAATCTTGTTCAGAATCAATGGGAGCAAATCTACTAACTAGTTTAGTGTACAAACTAAGAACCGTTTGCCCAACACTTTTTACCATTCTTGACCCCAGTTGCGCTTCATACCTGTTGTGATACTTTACAATGTCTTGTGGCGACATCTGTTGAATCTGTTCTACGCTGAATTCATTTCCAAGGTACTGTTTTGTTTTTCCACACGCCGCCAAAGAATACAGCCTTTCCTTTTGGCGCATAATAGCTTGGTTATCAACTTGATCATTTGTAAGTTCAGGAAGTAAATCATCGCAGTTCATGTTTTATTAATGAATAAATATTATTTTATTTTTTAAAAATGAGCACCGAAAAAACTATTACTAACCTTGTATACCATTCTGCTGTTATTGGAGGCCTAAGTGTAGGATACACAATGCTTGGTAAAAGCCTGTTAAAAATAAAACCAGCAGATCTTGGCAAACTAGACTTTGAAGACTCAGCAAAGCTGATTGCTGTTATTACAGCTTCATTTGCTACGAAAGATTTTCTAGTTAAGCAAGGAATAATTCCAGACAGTATTAATATGTAAAATTAAAAAAATACATTTATAAAAATGGCTTCACTCGTAATGATGATTGGTGGCGCTGTGGTTAATGCGCTTGCTTTTAGCGGAAGTAATTACGCATTTAGTAAACTACGTGATGACGGCGAGAGAAAAAGACATAACAAAGCTATGGAGCAACTAGCCGCAGCACAAGCTGCGTATGAAAAGCAGAGACTTGAGCAGTTAGATTTTATTAACGATGAACTGAAAAAACAGGGACATGCAGCTTACACATTTAAAGATGTTGATCAAGCAATAAAAGAATATTATCTTGTAACAGGCAAGCCAATTGAGACATTGCCTCCACCAAAATTCAGCGATTTTTATCAACCATCAGAAAAACAAAAGATGCAAGAAATATTGTTTATTGCCTTTGGCATGACCGTTGTGTATTTTGTTGCACATAATATTGGCTGAATAAAAAATGAACAAGATCTATTATTCGCCAAAAGGATATTGGAAGGGAATAACAGCAATTAAAAAGCTAAGCCAAGCAGCGGGAGTCAGTGAACAAACAGCAAAAGAATGGTTATCTAAACAAGCGATTTGGCAAATTTTTCTACCAGCGCCTAAACGAATACAAAGACCACACTTTGTCAACACAATACCGAACGACACCCATCAAATGGATCTTCTATATTTACCCCATGATACGATTAGACGAAAAAGATTTAAGTACGCACTTACAGTCATTGACATAGCTTCAAGATACAAAGATGCTGAACCATTAACACAAAAGAGTGCTTCTGCTGTTGCTGTCGCTTTACAACTGATATATCAACGAGGACCCTTAACTTATCCTCGCATGATTCAAGTCGATGACGGAAAAGAATTTAAAGGACAAGTGAATCAATTATTGTTAAAACATAGAGTTACCATTAAAAGAGGCATTCCGGGTGTTCACAGATCACAGGGTTTGGTTGAAAACTTTAACAAACAGTTATCTGAAAGACTTTTCTCCTACCAGTATCACAGAGAGCTGATTGACAATTCTCGCAACACAGAATGGGTTAGAAGACTGCCCTCAGTTTTGCGCGCAATGAATAATGAAGAATTTAAAGGGCTAAAACCAGTACAAGCAATCAGAAAACAAACAATAAATGTTGTTGAAGGAGAGTCTTCATCAAGCAAACTATTACCATTTGGTTTAAAAGTGAGATACCTTTATTCGCCGGGAGAAGCGGAAGGGGACACTCGCATCAGGGCAACAGATCCAGTTTGGAGTGTTGATCCATATGAGATAAAAAAAATTGTGAAAATGAATCCACCCGTGTATTATTTACGAGAAACTGACACAACAAAACGACCAGCCCCTCAAAGATCTTTTGTGAAGGAAGAACTGCAGATAATCCCACCAGACACAGTTCCGCTTTAACTGATTTACGTAAATATATTTGAGTTAAAATGGAAGCTCAAAAAAAATTATTTGCGTATAGATTTATTATTAAAACAATGATAAAGAATAAACTACCCATTGATCCTAATTTATATGAAAAAATCAAAAATCTTGAAAAAATCAAAAATCTTGAAACAACAACCACAAATAATCCAGCTATACTGGATAAAGAAATTACTGAGTATCTAATTGCGCTTGACCAAATGTCCTCCAGTGCCCAATTGCATATGAATACTCTGGATTAACAAATACTCGTTTAGTGTTTGTTCTATCTAATGACTTCTTTGTTACAACAGTTGTGTTAATCTCATGTAGATTAGATCGCAGCTTGTAATTGTCATGATGAAAAGTCTTATTGCCAAACAATGCTTCTTTGTAGTTGTCATGGGTTATGCTTGACTGCACAACACTACGAGATATTCCCTTTGCTTTTTTAACAACTTTTTTTTGGCTTGAAAGACTGTACATTTTCGACCTCAAACCAACAAACTCCTTGATCACACCACCAGATAATTCATCCTTCATCTTACCTAAAACCTTCTTGTTAATATCTGAATGCAAAGGCGAATCTTTAGGGTAATCAGATGTGTCGTACCATCCCGCATGCCCTTTAGCTACTTCCATGTCTTTGTAAAAATCTTCAGTAGGGATGTCGATTACAAAGGAATCTGTATCTGTGTAAAGTACTTTGGACTCAGGATACAAGGGTTTAAAGTAGTCGTAAAGAAATTCTAACATCAAAAGCTTCGACAGCTCTAAAACAGTAAACCCAATAAAAACGGGCTTATCCAATTTGACTTTCTTTTTTTTCATCATTATGCCAAAAAGCTGATCATGAAATCTTCTGAAGTCCTGATAATTAGGTTTTGAAGTCAACTTAATTGCAACGTTTTCTCTGGTGACCAATCTAACATCTTTACGCTTGTGCGGATTCTCCATAGTCTTTCCAAAACAGCTGTTGTTCATCAACTTGAAAAAGTCTTTTTCTGAAGCATCTGCGGATTTAGTTCTGAGATCAGTGTTCTTCATGATGTATGGTTTCATGAACTGTTCTTGATCAAAAGCAATTATACGATGAACAGCTGTCAACTTCAAACCATGTCTTAAATAAAATTGTAGAAGCCTGTAATGACAGACATAATTTTTTTTGTCACGAAGATTAGGCACAAGTTTAGGTGGTTCTGTCATTGACACTTTTAGACTTTCTGCCGCTAATGGATAGTCATTATGGTAATCATGAAGTTCATGAGGATATTCTAAATCAACTTCTAGAATGAGACCTCTTTTACGATCAGCTTCTAGAGTAGGTAGCCATTTTAAAAACTTTTGAATGTCTTTGAGTCCTGTGTACATTTTAAAGTTACGTAATGGAAGTGATTGCGCCATTGCCCATCCATACAGATTGTTTGCATCTAAATACATAAGATAGTTAGACCTTTTACTTGGATCATAGTCGTCCAAGTATTTGTTGTTTGCTTTACAGTAATGGTGAGACGCCATACTGATTCCCCCACGCAATCCGTTTTCAATCATCTGAAGCATTGGCAGGCCAGACAATAAATCAATTTGTACTCCAGTAAATTTTAAGAAAGCATCCCAACTCATCCCAGGCGCAGAAATATAATGTGCAGGATCTAGACTATAATGTTTCATGCAGGTCTTCCTATAATTTTCAAAGACGTCCGCCAACAAACAGGTATCCGCCATTAAATAAGAATCATGATAGTCTCCCATCGTTTTACACTCTAACTTCTGCCACGCATCTTGAGCATAAGAATAATCAGAATCACTGATGTCCTTTCCTCTAAGACTACTAAAGAACGCACCTTTAGGCGGAAGTGTATCTTCGTCAAACCTTTCCCAACTGTTCATGTACTCATAAGGGTAAACGCCCTTTCTAACAAGAGTTGGGTCAAAATATTCTTCTGTTATTGGGCAGGACTTTAAGGACATAGCCAGTGACTCTAATGAACCCATCATGTGTTGCATAGAGTCGTAGAAAGACATGTTATTTAAAGTGAAACACATGTACTTTTCTGATGACTGTGCAATGCATGACACCCTGAAGTCGCTGGTTACTGCTTGCATTATAAGGTGAGAGTCGTAACCTCGCAAGTTGTGAAAGAATATAGGCAGCTTCCATGTCTTTGGTTCAAACTTTAGTTGAAGATTGCATTTGTTATGTGCGGCTCCTCTAAACTTTCCACTAATGTGATCATGGTCTCTTACTGTTGGATTCTCTGCGGAGAGGCCTAAACCACAAATCCAACAGTGAGTGGCTGAGTCATACTGTTGTTGGTCTTCAGGCGTCATTATGATTTCAGATAAGTTTAGATTATTAGAACAGGCATTACGCACTTGCTGCATGCGTTTTAAGAAGTATTTTGCAGCATTTGGTCCTCTGTATAATTCTGGCTTTGAATGGGCGCCATCCGACCTAACAATGATGAAGGCAAACGAACAAATCTGATGATTACTCACTAAGGCTGTTTTTGGAAGTTTCTGTGGGGTTGGCCCTTCATAAAGAACAATGAGTGATTCGAAGTCTGCGTAAACAACATATGGACTAGTTTGCAACCGTTTCCAGTTCTTAAAACTAACTTTACTGCCTTCTCCGGGCGTAATTAGTTCTGTATCACAGTCAACTGGGCTGATACAATGTTTTATATGTTCGCTCGCAGCTTGAACGGACGGAATTCTTGTTAAACATTTTCTACAGAATTCTTGTTTGCTATGTTGTTTTGTAGTATGCACTAGTAATCTACTCATTGTGCGTATTAGAGTGTTGTGCAACCCATTAAGGCTTTGCATTAGGAGTAAGTCTACATGACTCCTGGTTGGTTCGCCTATTGTTGGACTGTTCTTTGACACTCTAATTGGCAGAAGGTTGGTTTCTTCAGACCATGTGTAGACATTAACAGTTATTGGTGGATTTTGTTTTTCAAACTGATCAATTTTGTCTACAGCCATAGGAAATTCAAGACCGTTAAAGTTAAGATCATTGGCCCACTGTAAATAGTTAGTAACTCTCTCTGCATTTTTGGCAACGTGATGCAGCCTAGCAAGAACGCACCACATAAAACATTTGTCGTCTGAATTCTTTATGTTCAGAACTGCTTTCTTTGCAACTAATGTTGGAGGCAGTGGAATGTAAGACTTGCCAACAATTGGCTCATACTTAGCCTGTCTTAATCTGATGTCTAGGACTTCACCCTCTGACCAACCAGAGCCTCTCATTTTAGCTGCTTCAGAGGCTTCATTAAACTGTATAAGCAGCTGGTCTGCCCAACCAGGTGTTAAGTCATTATGAGAAAGAATAGTCTGCTGTTTAGTTGAGACCCAGACTTCTAGATTTTCTTCATTTATTGTTATATAGTCGATTAAAACAACTAACCTTACTTTAACTGGAGGGTTTATTGTTAGTTTACTTGGAACTTGAGAAATTGCATGTACAACGCTTGCCTGTACGTTTGTTGGATTAATAACTTCTAAATCAATCTCATTTAGTGCTCTTGACAAACGCTCTTCCTCGAGCATTGCTTCAAACAATTCATCTGAACCTTCATATATCTTATCCATGTTGAGCTTCTTTTCTAACTCAAAATATTTATTTAAATCAAAAAAATAAAAGTTAATCAGAATCAATATCAACGGTCTTTTTGTGCTTGGACTCATAAACTAAAGTATAAACACCCTTTGGGGTTGTTAATGTGAGCTGTTTAGAACAGAGTTTAATGTCTCGTTTACTTTTTTTAAACATTCCTTTTTTATCTGGTCGGTGTCTTGAGAAAAAGTTGCCCTTGCCTTTCTTTGAAGATCAAACTTTTGTCTTTTGTAGTCCTCAAAATCAGCCTGTAGGCGACTAAATTCTTCATCCGTGATGTTTGAGTCAGCAAGTGCTTTATTTATTGTCAGTTTGAAGGAACTAAGTTTAGCTGTTATCAGTTGAACCATAGCTGTGTGCTTTTGGAGTTTAGCTTTTATTTTTTTGCTGACAGCACTTACAGCCAATGAACACAGGCCAAGAGTTAAAGACAAACCACCTAGAGGTAAAGCTGCCGGTGCACCTACGCCTGTTGCTAAGAGACCTACACTTGTTCCTGCTGATAGAGCACTAGCGATCGATGCTCCAGTATTAACATATGTAACAGCATTAAAGACAGCAGAATACCTTCGTTTGGTTTTGCTGTATTTTGAAAGGTCCTGCTCTAGTTTTTGTTGCATTTGTGTAATGTTGGTTAATCTGAAAGTTTTTATGTCTACAGAGTTCTCTTCTTTGGGCACTTTTGGATAAGTCGTAACAGACATGCTTTTTTAAAATAAAAATAATTTAGTATTGGATATCTTTTAATCTGTTATCTTGAATATTCAGCTGCGCATCATATATTAAAAAGAAATGTACATTAAGTGGTTTATCACTCTCTTTTTCTTTATCAATTTGAATGTTTATTACGTCTTTAACTGTTCTCCCACTCCCATGCAACTGATTATCCTCTGTTGACCTTAGGTCAATCCATAAACCGTATTTCGTTGTTAAATATTCATCAAGTCTAACACTGTGAAGGTGTAGATCTTTAGACACAAGGTCTACTGTTGGACTTCTAGACCTCCCGCCTCCAAACAATTTTCTTATTTCATCAAAATGATGATAAGGTTTAAGCCCGCTACCGTAGACTTGGTTAGGACTACCCTCAATTGAACATTGTACTTTCGTTATTTTAGGATTGATAAACTTTTCACTTTGTCTTTGGTATGGTTCTTTATCATCTTCACACAGCAATAAAATACCTTTAAGGGATCGTGCTGCGGCGCTAAAACTAAAGTTCCATATAGTGTCTGCTCTGCTTTTAGGATATTTTGAATGATGAATCACTCTTTCGTAATATATTGCTAATTTTGACTGATATTGTTGCTCAATCAGCCTTGCTAAGTTAGGGTTGCTAACAATGTCAAACTCTAACGAGATGTCGAAAATGCTGTACTTGGAATCAGTGTCTGTAGATTTAATGACACGTTTGTATTCATTAAAAGTTAGTTCATATGACAATCTGTCTTTTAATGCTCCTTGAAAGTATGGCGCATGCGCTTTTAACAACTCAAAATCCAAGGGTATGGAAAATCGATTTCCAAACGCATAACTTACAGCTTCATACTTGTTACCGTCTTTAGCATCTTCGGCGTCTATTCTGTGTTTTAGTGCTTCGTTATTTTCGATTCCTTGAAACGCAAGATCGGCCCTTTCATTATCGGTTAGCCATAGATCAGAATAGATTAGAAATATGTCTGCATTGTGTAAAGAAAATATTTCTTGCCCCTCAAGTTTTATAGAAATTTTCTTAACGATTGCCCGTCCCAGATTCTGTACAACTGTCCTGTTTGCGTCTGTTGCTGAATCAAGTTCTATTTTGAAAGTAAGCCGTGCAGATCCCGGCACAATCACTTCATCTGCTCCTAGGTCTGGAAATTTAACAGTAAGAATTTGATCTGAATCAATAGTAGATGGATTATTTGGAACAATAATATTCTGTTTATTTCCCTTCACGCCAAAGGGCTCTTTCAGTCTTCTATGCGGGTCAAGAATCGAACCATATGCTTGTGACATTTTTTTTTTATAAAACAAAATAAAAAGTTAATTATTTAAAAACATGGCAGAAGAAGATTATGATGTTTTTGATCCTGGAGACGACATGAGTGAAATGACGCCTTTGACACATCCATTACAATCATTGCGGCGTGAATTAACAGAAAGTAAGGTCAAATCATTTTATCAAAGTTTAGGCCAAGAACCTCCCGAATTTATAGACCCTAATGATTTTGAAACAAAAGATGACCATTTGTTTGTGAAAAACGAGCAAGGACAACTTGTTCAGCTTACAACTAAACCAGACCCATCAAAGTTTTTAGCAAAGACTACAATTAGACAAAGGCTCAGTGTGAGCGATCAAAATCGCCTTGGCATTGCTAAACCGCGAAGATTAGACAGTGAGGCAGTTGCTAAACTTCAAAACACACTACAAGAACTCCCAACAGATAACCAAATACAAAACATACCCCTTAAAGATTTAAGCCCAACAGCAGACGAAATAATAGAAACCAGTTTTTCAGAAGAAACAGTATTAAAAACTATGCACGATCCGCCGCTACCTATGAGAGAAATAACGGCCCTTGATCATGCTTTGAAAAGCATCAGAGGCGAATTAACAAACAATTTAGCAAAACTGGGTGAACTAGATGAGCATATAAAAAGAGAAAAAGAAAAACTAGTTGAGGCTGATGACCACAACTTAGGACCTGGTGTTAAAGAAAGAATAACACAAAGACTAAAAGATCTTGAACAAGAGAGATCAGCAAGACTAGAAGTGCTGTCTACTAACCGAGAACAATTACGAACTCAAGTGAGCAGAATAAGAGAAACTATCCAAAGAATTTTATATGAAGACACAACACTAGCAGAACGAATAAGAACACTGTTTAGAGAGCAAGGCGTCACATTAGCAAGTGTTATAACAGCCTTAGGATTTGCAATAAGTACACTGGTGTTGGCTATTACAGGCGGTGGGGGAGCAGTGCCACCAGGCCCGCCAACTCCGTCGTCAGATAAATCATGGGTAAAAAAACAACTTGATCATCTTGCAAGTTTATTAAAAAAATTAGCCAGTAAGGCAATAGATTCTTTGCCTGGTATAATAGGAGGGATCGTTAGCTGGCTTTTGTCTGCCGCAAGTAAAGTAGTTGGCTTTATGGCTGAGCACTTATGGGCATTAGTTGTCTTAATAGTTGGGTTACTTTATAGTAAGATAAAGACCAAGTAATCCTAGGGCAGTTAATCCAATAACAAGTGCCGTCTTTTCATATTCATGGTCATCACGCGCGTCTTCCATGGCCTTTGGGCTTTGGGCCTTGGGAATTGGATGGGGTTTTGAGGGGGCTTCTTTTTTTATTGCTATTGCTGGCTTAGAATTTATGTCGTTTTGTCCAACCTTCTGTTCATTTCCTGCAACAAGGATTTCATTGTTGTAGTTTATTATTGTTCCTACCTGGAGCCTGAGGTCAGAAGGTAGCATGTATAAACCAGTGCCGACAGCAAAGTCTACTTTCGATCTTGCAAATTGTAAAACATTTTGGTACCTTTTAATACTTGAAGGCAAATCAATTGCAGAATTAATGGCGTCCTCTAAATTTGCTAAATACTGTTTTTGGGCGTCAAAGCCAGTAGAAGGATCAATTATGTTTGATCTCGTTTGTGCTTGCGAACCTAGCAAACACCAAACATAAGTACGAATAGAGTCGTTTATTCGTTCTATTCCCGCTTTTGTTAGGCCCTTAGAAGTATCCAAAATAAATGTTGTCCATGCTGTTTTATGCTCTTGCTCTATGGACCCGAGGTGAACAGTTGTGCCTGAAGAGAAAGATGTGTAAGGAGGATTCCAATCATAGTTATACTTTCTGTGCACGCCCCAAAAATAAAGGGTGCCTAAACCATGATTAAGATCCAACTTTTGTCTAAAGTCTGTCTTTGGGTCAATATCAAATTCGTTACAGATCCTTTCAAAAGCCTTGTAATCTATTCTGTTGCTGAATGGATTAAACGGTTTGTCATTTGGTAATGGTGCTTGCAGTTCAGACAAAATACGTCTGAAGGTGTAATAGAAATGGAATCTATATACTGACCTCACCAAAGGATCAGGATGATTTAAATGATCAGCATACGACACTCCACACCCAGTTGATGCGCAAAACACAGCAAAGTTTAACTGGTTCTGATAAAACTGCATCGGATGACTGAACCACACTTTCGGGATGTAGTCGTTTTTAATAGGGGGGTTAAGATATCTGTTTAATGGAGTACTAACCTTTACTTGAAAGGCGTCAGACTGAGTCACAGAAATGTCGAGGGTATCAGTTGTTATATCTTTAGGACTGTAGTGCGGCCCAACAGAATATTTTGCATTAGTATATTTGAATGCACTCATTTTTAAATTTGTTTTAAAAATGTTTGTAACAATAACAACTCAAGACAGTCCTTCGTTTTTAGAATATGCTATTGATAATGAATGCGGAACCCAAAGGGTCGCACTCCATGAAATATTCTACAAAGTCGTATGGTTTAATATAAGTCAATCCAAGAGGAATAATGTAATTCAAAAACTTGACAGAAGAGGAGACTTAATTAGCCAGTTAACCATACCTGATGGTTATTACGGGTTTTGCTCGCTAAAAGAAGCAATGAGTAACTTCGACATTACTCTCAAACTTAACAATGCAAATCTAAAAACAATGTTGACATTCAAACCTGAAGGAGAAGAAGTCAATTACTTTTTTGGTGTAGAGCTAGCTAAAATGTTAGGCTTTAAAATCAATCAAGCCTATCATAAATTTAGAGTTGCACCAGACGAAACTACTTTTGAGGGAGAATATCCGCTCGATCTTGCCTTATATCCATTACTCTATGTACATTTGGATGAGCTGAGCACTGATGAAAACTTATATGATGGAAGGCCCTCAACTGTTTTAAGAGCTCTTCCATCAGGGAAAGCTGCATATTGCGATTATGAAATTATACGATTCCCTAATTTACAGTTTAAAAGATTAGCTTGTGGGAGGGTCAGATCATTTAATATAAAGATCACAGATAAAACAGGGAAAGTCGTGAAATGTGATAACCTGCACATTGTTTTAGAAATAAAATAATACGTTGTTTTAAAAAATGTCACGTGGACCAGACGATTCGGGGGTCACATTAGCGCCTGAGAGGTGTGTAACTTTAGAATTAAAAGACTTTGCAGACGTTGAGGACTTTGAACAAAACGGTGAGATAGGCACTTTATATGGTTTTGAGTACACTAAAGATGGTTATTATAAGCGCAAAGAGGTTGACGACAACAAAAGGTTTCCTAAACTAGAACAACTACGCAATCTAGAAGCAAATAATACAGGTCAGTATGAATATAAAATAGTTCGAAAAACTGACAACAAATGGCACTTAGAACCATATTTAGAATGGGACATAAAATTTGAATTCTTAAGCCCATTTACATTTTTTGACCGTCAAAAAAGTTTCAGAAAAGCATTGAACTCTGGCCCTTTACATGTAAGTCTTATGCCAGAGGACAACAGTCGAAAAGAGATCGAAATAAAGAAGTTTGGGAGCAAACAGTACATCCTCCACAGAAGAGAATCAGTTTTGAAGGAAGCTACTACAAAAGTACAGTTCTTTCCACGCACGTTATTAGGAGACACGTTCACAATGATATTTGAAATTTCTGTCTTAAAAGATGTGGGGAGGAATGGAGCTGTGGGTGTCAGTGACAACCTTATGGAAGGAATTCTTATTAGCTGGCAAAACTTAGACGTTGACAATCTTAAAGTTACTGTTGTGGTTCGTCACGATGGTGAAAATTTTAAGGTCGTAACAACAAGCAACAAAATCAATGTTAGTCTTAATAGAAACAATCTGACAAAACTGAGTTGGATTAATCTGACACATTTAGACCTTATAAGATTTTATTGTACTGATCAAATTTTGACGGATAGTATGATAACAACACTAACTGGTGTAAATTAAATTCTGTTATAAAACTATGGAGCAAACGACTTTGGTGTCAATGTTAAACTTTATGATAAAAACCCCTCATTGTTCATTGATTTGTGGACAGACTGGTTGTGGAAAAACAATATTTGTCCTCGACCTATTACAAACAGTTTATCGTTATAATTTTGATCATATAGTAATTTTCTGCCCAACACTTAAATGGAATAAAGCATATCACGACAGAAGGTTTATATGGACGGATGATGAAATCTATTTAGTTGATCCTAGCAATAAACTTAGCGAGTGCTTAGAACACTTTTATAGACAGTTTGAAGGAACTCAGACACTATTTATTATAGATGACTGTTCAGCAGAAAGAGACATAGTCAAAAAAAGAAACACTTTATCAAAACTGGCTTTCAGTGGAAGACATGCTGGGATAAGTGTGTGGATTTTATGTCAAAAATATAACTCAGTTTTAAAAGACTTTAGAGAGCAATTAAAGACTGTAGTTTTATTCCACATGAAAGACAGAGACGCATTTGATGAATGTATGCGTGAAAATGATGTTATTGAAGACGATCAAGAAAAACGAAGGATTAAGCAAAAACTAAAGTCTCAAAAGTTTTCTAAATTAGTGTTAAAAACAGATAATCCTACACATTATGTATGTTTGTAAAGTGTTTACTATTAGAGAACTATAAAATAGGCATTCTGGGTAAGCCGGCGGAGCAACAGCGAAACCGGCTTTAGCCGGTTGGAGCTGGCGGAGGTGGGTGAGCCAGAATGCCTATTTTATAGTTCTCTAACGTTTTCATTTAGCCAGTCCCAAATTCACAATCACATCTGTCTTGGACACAGAGCTGTGTAACAGGCATGTTACATCAAGCCAGTTAACCACCATAGGCAAAACAGTGCGAAGCTGTCATCTTACATGACCCTCTCAGGAGTATTAGCTATGGATTCTTTAGAGCACAGGCTGAACTTCTGCCACTTGTTTCTGTTTCAGTTGTTGGTGGTAAAGCGATCATTTTGGAAGTCTTCTACCATTAAACAAACCAAAATAAAAAAAAATAAAAAAGGAGAAAAAAAGAATTAAAAAAAAGTTAAGAGAAATGGAACTTCTGTCTGGACTAATAAAGTCTCAAAAACTATTTCCATCAACAAATGGAGAATGTTTTATCCATGCACTCATATCACACATTTAAAAGAAATCTATAATCTTCTCAAACCACACACTGAAGCAAGATATGCAGAAGATGAGCTCCAAGCAGCATGTATGAAGTGTTGTGTCTTGTACTTTGCTTGTCCCTTTTGTTTGGTGGACTTACTAATAATTCTTTTTTTTCTTTAAGCATGTATGAAAGTTTTCTCTTGCCCACATACTAATGTAAAGATTATGCCGAGAGTATCGATATAATCCAGAACAAGATAAATGTAACAGAAAAATGGACAGCTAAATCCCTTTCCACTGGTTAAAATCAAACTCACCTTATAACTTATTACAACAGATACCTAGCATGTAACAAATTGTAAAATCACAAAAATGACAAAAATATTTTACAACAAACACAGATGAAGAGGCCACAAAGATGAATAAAAAAAAAAAAAAGCAGATCACAGGAAAGATCAACAAAAGGCAAGTGTCAAAAAGAATGACAGAAAAAGGGAAATTTCTGACACAGAACTTTCAGAGGATGAGGGATACCGCAAGAGTTTCCAAAATCTCCCAAGGGGGCACTGAATGCAACAAGTGTGAACTGGATGTGCTGTAAAACCAACACCTACCATCAAAAGCAAGGAACATCCTGGGGGCTGTCATGGCCGCATTCTGCTCCTCGTCTGACTGCACATGACAAATGTCAGTATATTTAATATCTATGATTTATAGCACAGTTCTTGTAAAATAATTTCCAACAACACAAAAACAGTCTAATGGATTTTCTATTTTCTGTGACTGACGTGGTAGAAAAACTCTTGGAAGAGAAGCCATGGCAACTGGATGCCATCAGCAAGTTGTCAGTGCTATTTGCTTCAAAGTGGACATTTGCAGGAGTTTCTATGCCAGAAAATAAACTGAGTTACAATACCTGATAAATATACTGAGTGGCTGTAAATCCATACAGCATTCAGTTGAGCGGAGAATAAAACAGGTATTATATTTTAAGTGACAGGTCTGTGCATTCCACATCACATTTTTGCTTCACAAAATCTTTGTCTAGAAAACAGAAACATCATGCAAATCAATAAACCTACCTCTTGAGACAGACTGAAAAAACAGCTTGCAGTCTCATCCTCAGCGATCATCTTGCGATGCCAACGTCGACGACGTACCAGATCGGTTGTGCGTTCAACGGCATGGAACTTCATGTTGAACAGGGGAGCATACTCCCATCCCTCTGACATCTTTTCCTGTTGATGGCCATGTACATTGGGATACAAGGTGATACAACTGTGTTTGTTTGTCAAATAGCTACATTTAAATGCCCCTTTTTCTCTCCCTGTTTTCCCTCTCTTTCTCTTTTTGGCAAAATGATCTTTTTGTATGACAACGAATTCTATCAAATTTTAATAACTAATAAAATACACTCACAATTTCAAAGTTCTGAGAAAGATATATCATCTCTTTATAGTAAAAAAAACACACAGAGAGGGAGTGGGGGTGAGGATGGGGAGGAAATGGGACTCTGTTAAAACAGGAGGCTTTAGTACACACTCCACACACAGCAGGCTGAGAGAGCAGGCCTGGAGAAGTATGGACAGGAGGCTTTAGTACACACTCCACACACAGCAGGCTGAGAGAGCAGGCCTGGAGAAGTATGGACAGGAGGCTTTAGTACACACTCCACACACAGCAGGCTGAGAGAGCAGGCCTGGAGAAGTATGGACAGGAGGCTTTAGTACACACTCCACACACAGCAGGCTGAGAGAGGAGGCCTGGAGAAGTATGGACAAGAGGAGAGACAAAATGAAAGAATAAAAGACAGAAAGAGGGAGGGAAACACAGAGAGATAACAACTGTGTGTGAGGGTATGTGTGTGGGGTAGGATGAAGGGTAGGTTGGGGGTGTGGGTGGCTGGAGGGTAAATGAGAATGGCAAGGTAGGACTGGGATGGTAAATAGTAACTGATATGGTCAAGAGCTAAAAAATGTGAAACCAATATTTCTACATGGACCAACAAAATTTTCAGAAGTCACCCTTTCTCCAAAAATAAAACATCCTGATGTATAGCTGTTCAAATTGAAACACACACACATACCTTACCCATAATCCATCCATACACAACAAAAGACACATAGATGTACAGACTGTAAACTTACACATTGATAAGCTTTTTCATGTGTCTACATATTAATACACACATAGATGGATGCATGCACACACCCACATATCACCTGTCTGTAAAGAGACTGTCGATTTAACAAGGATAAATGAAAACTTTTTTTCCCACTCAGTCAAAGTCATACCATAAACCTGCAAAATCAGTTTTGGTTCTGCTCAGCTATATGATAAGACAGCGAATGAAAATATTACCATGAAAAATGTTGCACATTTAAACCATCCCCAGATAAAAAACAAAACGTATCCCCTTTCAGTCACGGACTTTACTGTTTTGTGGAAGCTTTTACCTTTGACATTCCAAAGCTCAGAATCTGAAGATCTCAACATTACATAACTTGTAAAGGACGACTGTGTACAAAACACTATAAACTGAAGTAGACTGACCACACTATTTGTGAGTTATCTAGTAGACAAAAAGACATGCACATACACTGACTGACTGAAACCAATTTATTGCACATACCCATACGCATGCACACACACATAGACTCACATTATCTCACACACACACATACACACACTCACGCACACATGCTCACACACTCACATGCACGCATGCATGCACGCACAAACACACACATATAGTGGAGAACAAAATTCTGCTCCTCTGACCCTATGCAAGGTAATAACACAGACCTAGACAATGTACAGATCAACAGCATTGTCCAGTAAAAACAAGTATGAACTCCAATACCCTAACCATATCAAACCATTCTGCTGGAAGACGAAACCCCCTCCCACTGCCCCTCCCCTACGCCCACTACACAATGACTGTGAAAGAACAATACATTGGATCTTAACAAAGCATTTTCATATTCATTATATGAAATAATGAATGTGAATGAATGCAAAAAGTACAAGCAAAACAAACAAGATTATACACTTCACGAGCACTAGGCCAGGTACAGTATATCATCAAAACTGGGAGAAAAGGTTTATGGGTTATACAAATTCATGCTGATGAACCATTGTTTAAGAACAACAGTAAGAACTAAGATGGATAACATCTGAACACCGAGTAAGGGGACTGAAAAACTGAGAAAGTGTTATTAGTCTACTTTTAACCCGTTCGCTGCTTGAAAATGTTACAAACAAAGGCTTTCCCAGTGCCAGGGAAATCTAATGATTTGGGGGTAATAATTAACAAAAAATTCTAGCTCAGAAACTACAAAAGATATAACAATGAAATATATATGATTTTTGAAGGAAATTGAATGAAGATTTTGAATCTGGGCTTCTTTTGTTTTAATTTTGATAATAAAAAAGTATTTAGACAATTAGATTTGGATAGATTTTTTTGCACGATCAAAAGCATATGTATTTACCACTACATCTTCACATCCAAACAAGAACACAAAGCAAAAAAGTTGAAAATAAAGTTTGTATTGTCACACTACACCTGTAAATGAAAGTAAAACAGTTTAGAAGTCTATCAAGACGCTCACACTCTATGCAGACAGGTCAGTCCACGACCACGCCCCCCTCTCCCCACCACGCCCCCTTGCTGGACTTCAACCCTCTCTTTCACTGCTCCTCTTCCCCTACCTTTCCCTCTGCCCTGTGCCGCGCCGCGAGCAGGCCGCGCTCCCCTCTCACGCTGACTACCACGTCACTGACCACTGGCACGCAGTGCAGAGTACACACTAGGCGAGCTCGTTCAACGCTGGCAAACCAGTCAGCTGAACACACATTGAGGTCACACAGCCCGACACAATAACTGACGAATACGGTTGGCAATTCCATCACTATCATCATCTCACCTTCATGCTCGAGTGAGTCGTTGAATAAAAGATTATTGTCTTTGTCAAAAATCATTAGCAGAGCCTGCTCAGCTGTGTAAATACGTTGATTTGGTCGCTGCGCTTGTCGAAGGTTGCGCCGCCATCTTTGCAAGCGAGATGAAGTGCTGGCTGGTCATCCAGTCAGTGATGAGAATAAATGGGCTTTCCCCTCACGTGTGGTCATTTACATATCATTTTAATACTACAGACATATAAGGCTTACTACGCACACTCTATTTAAGTCCGTTGATAGAAATAGTAACGAATGAAAATTCAAGAAAAATGCATGACGTCAGTGGACGGCCCATAGGCACTGGGAAAGCATTTTTAATGCGGCGTCGGCTGACGGCTTAAAGGCACTCTACGGGTTAATGGAGACCACAAATGCACACACACACATACACACCATCAGTAAAGTTCTTTTTTATTTTTTTACATGTCAAGGCATGATTAAAAATATTTGGATGACAGAGTGACAACGGATAAATATAGTCACAAATCCCTAATGGTGTGGAAGAGTTAGAAACAGGAATTATCAATGGCATGGGATTTGAAACTGAACAATGCATCGAAAACAAAAACAGCACATCATAGCTATGAAAATTCAAATGGAAGCGATCAGCATCTCAATGTTACAGTGAAGACATGCTCAACTTTTTATTTGTGTCAGCAGCTTAACTGACAGGCGTTTTGCCAACAGCTGATTGCTCTTGTGTGGAAATAAACTGCAACAACTTTAAGGGAACTGTGACACAGGAAAGGGACATAACTCTGCATGGCATGCGTCACTCATGGGAGGTTTCCAGTCTGATGTATTACTCACCAAATTTTCCTTCATCTATAAAAAAAAATTACAAACACCAAAAACAAATGATTTGAGGATATTTTCTTCTTTTTTTTACAGTCAGTTCTTGCAATCCCAATGCTCATATCAACTTAATGACCAGAGAAAAATGCATGCAAACACAAATGCCACAAAGCAATATTTGAGCCATTCTCTTATACTCCTACTGTGATCGTTTCAAAATTTTATACTCAAGCTTCACATGGAATTCTCCCTGTATGTTGAAAAGCAAACCTTCCTGTATTGAATATAAACCTGAGCCAACATTCTGAAATAAGGTGACTGATGACAATGTCTAAGAAAGCTGGATACCTATGAGCAACAGCAAAAACCAGGCAAGATTACTGTGTAATAATATATTGGACAACAGAGTTCCATGTAGTGCAGTAAGAGTGCACACATGGATAGCTTGCCAAGCTGCCACAGTGGAATGATTCACTCTTCAGACTGGCCACAGTGGAACGATTCACTCTTCACACTGGCAACAGTGGAACGATTCACTCTTCAGACTGGCCACAGTTGAACGATTCACTCTTCACACTGGCAACAGTGGAACGATTCACTCTTAAGACTGGCAACAGTTGAACGATTCACTCTTCAGACTGGCCACAGTGGAACGATTCACTCTTCAG
Organism: Conus canariensis; assembly: GCA_033310375.1. Classification (NCBI taxonomy): domain Eukaryota; kingdom Metazoa; phylum Mollusca; class Gastropoda; order Neogastropoda; family Conidae; genus Conus; species Conus canariensis. Next base: position 87,279,064 of record CM065718.1, read on the forward strand.
ACTGGCCACAGTGGAACGATTCACTCTTCAGACTGGCCACAGTGGAATGATCCACTCTTCAGACTGGCCAGTCATCCCACCAACTTTCACAGTGTTCTTCCTCTTTCCTGCATCAATCTTTTTTCACCCGATGATCAACCTTTATACATCATGCAGACTACATCTGCTGAAGTGTTGTTCCCTTCACTACATTCTACATAAAAGTCAGACTACCCAGGATATATGGAAGAAAAAAAACGTATGATTGAAACTGGGGTAAATGAAACATACAGAGTAATGATTTCATACCAATTTCACAGTCTTCTTGTTAATGTTGTTATTGTGTCCTAGGTTAACAGATAAGTGTATGAAAAAAAAAAGAATTCAAACACATCTTAAATTTCATTTTCTTCTCGAAATCTTTCTAAGGTAAAATGCGTGTTGTTTCTGTATACCTCAGGCAAGCCTTATGTTGCCTTTTCAAAAGCACTGACTAAATATATGAAAAAACGTGCATTTTGTCTGAAATGGTCTAGAAAGGAAATCCTTAGAATGCACTGAATATAACCGAATTCAGCAGGAGATCTTCTTTTCCCATCTTGATCAAGTTCAAGAAAAAAAAATTTGAGCTCTGACATCTCACTTGTGACAGAAAAGATTTAAACATTTAGTTCATGTCTGTACCTTCTTTGCCTCCTGTTTGACATTCTTGGCAACATGCTTGCGTGTTCGAACCCATCGACGCCTTCGACACAGGTGGTAGGTTCTCTCTACTGGACCATAACCACCAACAGTGGACTCCACACAGTACTCAAATCCTGAAATACACAGCACACAGAAAAAAAAAAACTGTTATTGTAGTACGGCTTAAACTGTCATTGTAGTAGGGCTATACTGCACATATTGTTGTGAAAATACACACAGTTTTTATCACTTCACTAGGAGGTGTGGGGAGGACGGAAGGGAAAGAACGAAAAAAAGGAAGGCTGATAAAGTAGGATACAAGGCAGCGAGTGGAGCGTGATGCAGGGTTGGGGGGAGGGGAGTAAAGAAATAAGAAATATGATTATATATGAATGTGAACAACACCAAAAATGCCAAAACTGGGAGGCATAAGAAGCTGAAAGAAGGCATAAATCTTCAGGGAGCCTGTTGAGGAAAAGATGAAGTTTAAAAAAATTGTATGTTTTACCAAAGGGGCCTTTCAGTACTGAATCAAAATGGCATTTCTTAAGTATCCAACTCATTAACAGAGTCATGACTCAAACACCACAACACAAAGACAGACATAACCTCCCCAGTACATGAAATTTGTTCAGCTACTGAAAAACAAGAAAAAGCAAAACTCTCAATAACCAAACCAATAACTGATCACCAAAAATCATCCAAATACTTGTCAAAATAGTGGCTGCCAGCAAAAAGTCATAGGTGTAAGCTGATGGATTTCAGTCCCTTGTTAAGTATTTCTAAATTGGTTTTTGTCTATTAGCTTTGTCCTAATAATGGATCAGGACCTTTGTCTTAAAATGGACTTGATTTAGATTATTTATGGTTGTGCCAGAGAATAATATAACAAATAGGTAATTAAAAGTATTTTGTCAAGGTAGTGTCCATGGTAAATGAGGTTCCTTCAACACGAACAGGTTTCCCATCAGAACAAGTCAGTTGCAGTAAACCAGCACACACAAAAATTAAGACAGACCATCCCATTCCCCTGGGATACTGCCGTACCTTCTTCATCCACAGCTCTGTTGAGGTCAATCTGCCACTCATCCTGCCACTCCCACCCTTCCGGCAAAGGCATCGCTTCCAGACTGGACGTCTCGTCACCTTTCTGTGGACATGTCACCGATCAGTCACATAAACATTTACACAAAACTAATTTTTAAAAAATCCAGTTGCAAAGTAAGGCGACTGCAGGCAGAAATCGAAACAAATCTGAAAAATTATTTATAAGGCTCTGCCGAAACACGTTGACAAACGAATCACAAGATGCGTTTTGACCTCTTAGGTCTTCTTCAGGCAAGATACACAACATTCAGGACAGCGACAATGAACAAGCAATCACTTATCTTCATCCTATTCGGCGCAAGATCAATTAGTAAAAAAAAACTGTACTATTTGTAGCTAGCACCTAAGAATGCAGAAAGCCAGGAAACAGTGACAAATGTCAGAACACTACAGCTTACCACGTCAGTCCACGGTCTGGAAGCCTGGCCCCAGTTCCCACCAGGAATGTTGCGTGACTGGCATTCGTACACGTCCTCCATGAACATGTGGTGTCCAGCGTCACGGTCATACAGCATGCTGAAGCACACACAGTTACCAAGACCACTCTTACAGGGTGTTCTGTGCATCTTCTCAATACATATGTGCATCACCTGATCGCCATTAAAAAAAAGTCACTGTCCATGATCAATGGTCACCTCATCACTTGCTTTGGTGAGTTACATGAAAAAAACGTGTCCATGAAAAATGCTTTATAGCATACACATTAACTAATTTATTTCTTATCAGTTTCCAAAAAGACAACAAAGCAGGAAGATAAGATATGTTCCAGTTGCTATGAAGTGATGACAATGCAATGAAAATATGAAAGTGTTCAAGTGTTCATGGCAACAGCTCTGTGATCTAAACTGAAACAGACAATATGTTAACAGTACATATACCATGGACTTTATTCAGAACTGATGAACCAATCCTGATGTTCTAGGACAATCATCATGCGATATATACAAAGAGGCAATAGGTAATAATATAATAAGCCACAGACCTGACTTTATGGCTCATGTACCATTCCCAACATCAAGACAGTAATAACTATTAAAAGAAAGAAAAAAAGAAAAAAAAAGGATACACAGACAACATATATAAATACGCGGCAGACCTTGGACTTCAGAGCCGATGAACCAATCTTTACGTCATGAGATGATAATAAACAGGGAAAAAAAAAAGAAAAAACGAACAGTGACCATCACAGACCTGAGTTCAGGGCTGATGTACCAGTCCCCACCCCATTTCCATCCTGCTGGCGGGATGAATTTGTCCTTGGGTAGATCCACCTGGGTACAACACACATTCACAAACAGGGTATGAGTCATGTTCATAAAATTCAACTTTGATCAGTTTACTCATCATACACTGGTCACAAACAAAGTTTAGTTTCAGTGTCATTACATAACCCAGTCTACAACACATGATCCTCTGCAGAATGTTATATTCAAACCAGTTAAATCTGTTATACATGTGCACATACATGACGCGCAAAAAAGAAAATACTGCATGAACAATAACAGAAGTAAAATAACAAAATTTCAAACTGTGGATAATAACCTGAAATATTAAAAACAAGACAGAGAGAGAGAGAAGTGGGAGAGGGTGGGAAGGGAATGGGGAGCAGAAAAAGACAGACAGACAGAGAGAGAGAGAGAGAGAGAGAGAGACAGAGAGACAGAGAGAGACAGACAGAGAGAGAGAGAGAGAGAGAGAGAGAGAGACAGACAGAGAGAGAGAGAGAGAGAGACAGAGAGAGACAGAGAGAGAGAGAGAGAGAGAGAGACAGAGAGAGAGAGAGAGCAGTCTTCCACCTACTTTGTGAACTTGCTGACAAGGTTGAGTTACTGTAATCATATGGAAGAAGTCACAAAAGCCAGAGTCACAGAAACAACAACATACAACTCAGACTCACATTTCCTTCGCTGTCAGAGAACTTGGGCCGTGACATAGTTGGTCCCTTGTTGGTCCACGAGCCCAGGATGTTCACCTGGTTCTCGTACTGCATAGTATCAAATATCACCACATCAACATTCATCACATTCAAGTCTCAGAAGGAGTAAGAATATTTCTTGCAGTTTCATAAAAAGAGGTGTGAACAAATCTGGATAACACAAACTTATCAAAGATGGAGAAAAGATCCACTGTGCACATTTATGTCACAGCAGGTTACAGTTCTGAAGTGAAGGATGCTGTGCAAGGTATGCATGCCTGTTAACACATACCTTGGTGGGAGTTACGGAGCTAATTTTTTTGTTTGTTTTTTAACTGGTATCCCTAGAAACTCTGAGGGGGAATAACTCATGGGGACTATGCATGGTATTTTTCTAACACTTAGGCCAGGGAAGAGGGTGAGGGAAGGATCACTATAGAACAAAGTGTTACCATGTAACTAATATCCAACTCTTTAATGGCAGATGAGCACATGAAAGCACCGTGCACTTACGTTCTCATAATCTTTTCCCCATGAAGCGTACTATTACTTGTGGCCTCCTCCCCACCTGTTCCCCGCCAGCATTTTATGCAGGCAAGATACAGGTGTTTCTGTTTGTTATTTTCATGTTAACTGCACATGGGCATTACATTTTTAACACTACCACCAACAAGTGAACAGTACTACATTTGCTCCTTTGGTTCAAATGGATCCATCAAAGAAGGAGCACCATCAAGACAAAAAGTGCAAAAACAAACCCACCTCAGAATTAATCCACAGCCTCATCTGTGGAGCCCCAACCACCACTCCAAACATAATTTCCAGATGTTATATCCCCCCCGACAACCCATTCCATGATGAACAACTCGTCAAGATCCCAAGGCCAAAATGATGTACATCTTATCATTCAGAAGTCAGTCAAATGAATGTATATAACCGTTATTTTATTTGCATATAACTTTTTTTTTTTAAAACACACCAGCGCTGCTTTCAAAAATGAGGACACCTCCTCTATAATGAGAGCTTACATTGAATTATCTCCCTCTTTAAAACACAGTATATGCTCATAGCTGGGGGTGGCTGTCCCAGAGACATACCAACGAAGTCCTTGCTGGACAACCTAAAAGACCAAACTGATTACAATACAGCTACTCTGTTGCACCTGACAGAGGGCTGTGGAAATCCCTGACCACTCAAGCGCCCATCACAGTACCCAACGATCAACTGTCATGAGTCAAAACAACACTGGACTTCCCATAGCGTGATGCTACCGCTTGCAGTCAACACTTGACTGAACATGTTGAACAAATGTTGCAAACTGGTTAGGGACGCTTCTGAAAGATCCTGAACACTGAGAATGACGGATAACCCAAGTGCAGTAAGAAATGGGGACTAAGCACTGAGAATACTGAAGAACTGGAGTGGGATGGGACATGTGGATCAAGCTCTAGGAAAGATGGATAACCGGAGTGCAATAACATATAGTAATTTAAGTACAGAGAATGATGGAGAACTGGAATATGACACATGGACTAAGTACAGCTATGCTGTCATTAGGTCTGTTCTGCAGATTGCCTCCATGGGCCTGCCAGCTGCCAGCATTAAGTAGACCCTGTGCACCACCTTAAAATCCTCCATGCAACTGATGTTGCTCATGGTTCAAATGACCACAAACTACAAACCCTCACCTGATCATCTCTTTATACAAGAGGATGTTATCTTTTCTGTCCATTCAAAAGCAGTCTTGTGTGCAGAAAAGAGAAAGATATAGCTGACGGCAGATCAGACTGACATCTGCTAATGTCATGACCAACTACCTGACCAAATGGAATCTAAATTGCAAATGTTCCAAAATCCAACATTTGCCTTTATGAGACAAATTCAACACATCAACTAATCCATAAACTCTTCCACCTCCCAGTTATTCTTTACCTCCCCTCCCCTCCTCTCTGCAGGCTTTCATCCAACCTTCCACCCATCTCTCCTTCCCTTCATCCCCCCCCCCCCCCCCTCTTTCAGGCCAAAGCGCTCACCGTCTCAGCGAAGACGGCCAGTTCCCCTTCACTCTGCATCTTGTGCCACTCTGCCTCCTCGGCTTGCAGTCCCAGCCACAGCTTGACCCGCACCAGGCCTGGGATGTTGTTGTCCTTGTTCCGGTCCTTGGAGCTGGGGAACTGCACAGAAATCCATCACCACAACATCAGAGCCCTGATGCTAAGCAGGCTCCCCCCCCCCCCCCCCCTCCCCTGATTGCAGAACAACAGGCCGAATCGTAACAAAAATGCTTTAATAGGTTAGCAGATTTTTTTCCTGTTTTATTTCAGCTGTTATGGTCACTCCATTACCATTCATGCTGGAACATTGTTTTCAACAATATCAGTTCAAGACAGACATGACAAAAGTTGGGGGAAAAGCACACACTGATCTTTTTTCATCACAGCATCTCAAAGTTGACACGGGCGTAACAAAATGCTCTGCAGCAAACCCATTTCACCTCAAAACCTGGAAGATGAAACTCTGAGTTCATCAACAGCAAAATGCAGGCTTGGCCACATCCCACACTACAGATAAAGCATGAAGATGTTCCATTTTTCATTAAAACCACCATCACTGCGCTGAGAGATAGACAAATGAACACAGACAAACACATAACATACAGAGCTGAGGAAAAGACAGTAACATCCAGTGACCTTCATCTGAATGGTCTGCAGCTGACCACAGTGGCGGCCCCTGTAGGTGGAGTCTCCAGAGAAGAAGATCTCGTTGGCTGGAATGCGGTGATAGGCGATTCGCTTCTGTCCACTGATCATCCAGATCACAACATCCGGCATGCTGTTCTGAGGCTAGACACAAACACAAAAAGGCCACACTTAATGCCTTAATCATGAACTCTTACAAAAGATAAGAAGACTCAAATATGAAACCTTTACCCATTAAATATGAATACTCAAATTTGTAAAAAAATGACAGAAATTATGCCATCACCACCATCAACATCCTTCCAAAACTTTTCATCATGAAAACATTTTTTTAATAAAAAAGGTATATGGACAAGCGTGGGACAGTCTGTTTTTTTTTGTTTAATGTCTCCTTGTTTGTTCTGTGTGTTTTGTGTCAGCATTTGTGCCGAGTGATAAGAGTGATATGGTGTCATAATCAGCATTCATCTGGAGTTAAGGGCCTGCAATTATCTCATCATAGGATTAAGTTACCCAACATGTCTCTTATTCATAAAACAAATGACTAAACTAGGAAGTGGTGGAACTGGATTCTTTCAAAGATTTTCAACAACAGCCAGTTTAATATCAGCAGAAGTGTGTGTGTGTGTGTGTGTGTGTGTGTGTGTGTGTGTGTGTGTGTGTGTGTGGTGTGTGTGTGTACAATAGCAAGGCTTTATTCTTAGTATCCTTTCTGAATGTAGTCATTCCTTTCAATACATCCCATGAGTAAAATGATCACACATGCTCTACAAATTAAAAAAAATTTGATCTGTTTAAAAACATTGTTACTGTAGTCACAAATGTGGTCCCAAAACTCTGCAAGCCACTGTTTATGTAACTACCTGGCTAAACACAATGCATGCCCCAGCCTACACACACACACACACACACACACACACACACACACACACACACAAACTCCCTGAATCTTCATCCCTGTTTCCATTTCCTTTAGCCCTAATTATTTTGAAGTCCCCTTCCCCTCTCAACGTGTCTGTTTCAAAATGTTTCCAATGCAGGAAGGAAGGTGTTCAAACCTCGACAGCCAAACTCTTCAACATGCTGAGGTAGCCCTCCACGTCAGTCAGGGCCTCCATGACGTCCGTGGCTGACTGCCGCAGCTTGGTGGCCATCTCCATGATGTTGGCCAGTTCGCTTGCTCGGTTCTTGGCCATCAGCACGTCCAGCTCGTTGTTCACGTGGGTGCCTTTCTTTGGCTCTGGCAGTGTCTTCCTGTTGATCCATTTTTTAAATCGCAATATTTACAAATTATAGGTTATTGAAAAACTAGACTGAAATAACACTTCTTTTTCTTTATTTTTTTCCTATCTTATCTTCTCTGCCACTCCTTTGGCATTATCCACACACCATTTGTTCCGGCTCCTTATATCCCTGCTTGCTCGGTTGCAGCCCTGGCACTGCAATCCACAGGGAGAGTCAATATCAAGTCTTTGATATTAAGCAATTTACCAGAGGAGGCACTGCACTGCTGCCGAGTCACTTTAGTGGGTGCTAACTGGTGTCTGTTCTGGTCCAACTTATGCACGACACCACCTACTAAGTTCCCTGTTGACAACAATGACTGCTTAGTCGTAGAGCCAGCATGAGTGAGTGTTTTTTCAGAGGATGCCACAATGTCCATCCCACAACAGTCCCTGTGAATTTTGCTGACAACAGAGAACTTGACATGAAAACACTAAGGCACAGATGTGAGGAGAAAATACCGACTGAAGTCAACATAAGAAAAGGGCATCATAAACCACAAAATGAAATTTGAGCTGCCGTTTCAGTCTACTTAACTAAGTCCACAGCAAACTTAACTCTGGGTCGGAACCAGTCATGGGCAAAAAGAAAACAACAACAAGAATATAAATGGCTCTGACAGGAATCGAACTATGACCCTGCAACACTAACTCTGTGTTACAGTGGCCAGTTCTCGTAATCTTTCAGGAGTGGTCTATAAACAATTTATTTTTTTTTTTTATACTATTTCTGCTGTCCGAGTGTGTCACCCACCATCTTGATCATCTTACTGACAGAAAGTATTTCAGTCTAGGCAAAAACTCCACTATTTGAAGTCAGCAGATGATATGTTACAATGTTACCATTTCCATTTCTTTCAAATATACATGGACATTCAATGTCTCATACACATCCCAATTAAATCCATGTCTGAACCTAAAATACATTTCCACCTGTGACAAAGTGTCTGCAATATAACTGTATAAGATTCACTAGCACCAAAAGTTTAC
>CM065718.1:87290220-87310220 GCA_033310375.1 Conus canariensis
GAATAGAGGTTTTATCATTGAAAGCCCAGTATTGTGAAATGTGACCATCAGTAAACTGGCCAAACCCTTACCAATGCTGACTTCGAATTCCACTGGGGCATCAATGGCACTGATCATGGTGGCGCTAAGAAAGGCCGCATGTATTCTGTATTTCCTTCGCCTCATGTATTTCTGTCCAAAACAGCCAAAACCAAATAATGAATAACTTCAATGTTGACACAACAGGCAAACAAAATGTTTCATTAGTCTTTTCTATCCCCAACAATATCAATATAACATGATTTATATTTTACAGAGGTTAATTATTACTATATACCTACAAAATCTCAAACAGAAAGTGCATACAAAATTCAGTTTTGCTTTCAGAACAATGTGGAACATTAGTAAAATGTGTAAAAATCACTACCCACAATAATTTGATATTCAAATATTTTCTAAGGCATCACTGAACAGATCAATTAATTCTTTTACGTTTCACATGGTTGAGAACCATGGTGCGCTTGGCAGTATATCTGAATATTTATCCTTTTCACAGGAGCAAATTCACAAATAATACATGCATTATTCTGTTTTCTTTCCTAGTCAAATTGTTTTCTGTCCAAGTGTGAATACATATACATATTTCTTCCCCCTTCATCAAGTTCTGAACCTTTAACAGTCACTGAACTTCCAAACCCCTGCTGATAACAAATGTTGATGACATCAATGCACACACACCTGAACCCTGAGAATGTCGTCACTTTCAATGTCGGAGATGGGGGTCTCTGGCATCTCCCCCAGGTTGGTCACCAGCTCCACGAGTGCTCTCCCCCTGTATGCCACTCCTTCTCCCTGTGAAAATAACCACTGTGATACGTCCTTCAGAACAATATCTTTCCACGTCATTCGTGTACAACTCAGCTGCACATTGTTTATGGAACTCTTTTCTTTTTTTTTTTACAACTGTATCACAGAAGACGTTCTCTGCTTCTTGAAAATATCAAATTTTAATCCTTTCTTTCTCTTTCTTTCCTATTTTTGACATTAACTTACAGACATGAAACCATGGCACAGCTGTCTAATCTTTCAAGGCTAGGCAAACTGACAAGTGTTTGCTAGCATTTACGTTTTTTGTTGTTGTTGTTTGAATGTATACATTCTTCCTGTATCAATGATTACAGTATGTCCTTCACAGCACTCCTTCCTGTACAAGAGTCCACAATGATATGTCCTTCACCCACTCCCTCTCTCTCTGTAAATACCCACAATGATTTGTCCTTCACACCACTCCACCCGGTGTAAAGGACCACAACATGTCCTTCATGCCACTTCCTCTTCCTGTGTAAATACCCACAAGGACATGTCCTTCACACCACTCCACCCGGTGTAAAGAACCCTAACATGTCCTTCACGCCACTTCCTCTTCCTGTGTAAACACCCACAAGGACATGTCCTTTGCATCACTCCACCAGGTATAAAGGACCCTAACATGTCCCTTATGCCACTTCCTTTTCCTGTGTAAATACCCACAAGGACATGTCCTCCACACTACTCCACCTGGTGTAAAGGACCCTAACATGTCCTTCACACCACTTCCTTTTCCTGTGTAAATACCCACAAGGACATGTCCTTCACACCACTCCACCCGGTGTAAAGGACCATAACATGTCCATGCCACTTCCTTTTCCTGTGTAAATTACCCACAAGGACATGTCCTTCACACTACTCCACCCGGTGTAAAGGACCACAACATGTCCTTTATGCCACATCCTTTTCCTGTGTAAATACCCACAAGGACATGTCCTTCACACCACTCCACCCGGTGTAAAGGACCCTAACATGTCCTTCACGCCACATCCTTTTCCTGTGTAAATACCTACAAGGACATGTCCTTCACACCACTCCACTCAGTATAAAGGACCCTAACATGTCCTTCACGCCACTTCCTTTTCCTGTGTAAATACCCACAATGACATGTCCTTTACAACCCTTCTTCCTGAATAAATGACCACAATGATGTGTCCTTCAAACTACTCCCTCCTGTAAAAATGACCACAATAACATATTCTTCACGCTGCTCCTTCCTGTTTAAGTGACCACAATGATCACATCATTCCTTCTCTGTATAATGTCCAAAACAATATGTCCTTCACACTTCTCCCTATGTAAGCACTCATTATGTCCTTCACACAGGAATGATATGTCCTTCACACTCGTCTTTCTCTGTATGTACAAGACTATGATGACATATCCTTCATACCAGCCCTTCTTCTCTTCATGTAAAGGACCATAATGTTCTTTCCATCACTCTTTCCTGTACAAATGACAACAGTAAGTCAATCACTCCAGTCCTCTTTCTGTAAATGACCACAGAGATGTCACCTTATTTGTTTCTCACTAGATACAAAATATCTTCTGCCATCTTCACAATCACATTTATTCATTTCACAAATTTTTTTTTTGCATTTTTTTTTTCAAAAACATGCAGCATGCAGCCCAAGAGACATTAAACACACATCAACACACTAAAGGCCACAAGAATACACGCACATGTACATGTTCACACATACATGCTTACGCAAGGACAACACAACAGATGAACAGCATGAAGGCAGAAAAATACTTCGCAGAGAGAGAAGATGAAGACAGCCAGGGAACACATGGAAACAAACAAAAAAAAAGAGTCACCACACTAATTACTGATCATTAGCCAACCTTTCCTTCGTTGAGGTCCTGGTACTCATCAGGCAGGTCCGAGTACTCTCTGGTGGATCCATAGAAGTTGATGAAACAGGGACCAAAGGTGGGCAAGTAGCCTGTGAAGACACAAAGCACAGCACAATCATGACTAAAGTCTGTAGCACACAGTCTGCGAACAACATTTCCTCAACTCAAAAGGAGCAAATGGCTATCCTGGCATTAATCTCATCATTGACGTAATGATAATTCTTTTTTTTTTTTTTTTGCATGATTTTGTTCCAAGTAGTTACACACCACTAGCAAATATTCACTTGGTATCTTGTTTACAAATATGTATACTCATATATGTTAAATCGTGCAAAACAACAATGAGAGAAAAAAAACTTTTATGTACTTCTTGAATATTCTTAAATAAAAACATAACACATGTGACTGAATTCATTAATCATTCCATCCTTCAATTTACAGAACTGGAACAACTGCAACAAATGAAATTGAGAAAAAAATGTTATGTCGTTACTGTAGAAAGACAAAATATAAATGTGCAGACAATAAGTTTGCTCATGGGAGTTATACAACATGATCCTTTGCATATATATCTGGATCAACATTAACTATAGCAGAGAAAGTGAGCACAAGTACATGAAACAATCTTTAAGTCCATGGTATGGTAGCACTTTTTACCCATTTCTGCGATCAAGCAGTATCCCACTACAGTAATGTACACAGAGAGACTAAAAGTTCCATGAATTTGTTTCAATGAAAAAAAAATGCACACAAAACTTTTATGATTAACACACTGTTCATCTTTGATGACACCACACACAAATCTTATAAACATAAGATAAAATACAATATGTCTTAATACTATATATATATATATATATATATATATATATATATATATATATATATATATTCAGCGTGTGCATGCCCACTAAAATGAAATTTCATATCAGGAAAAGTAAACCTCCCCCAAATTCCCTTTAGCATTCCTCCCAACTCCTTTTTTCTCCTTCACCCCCCCCCCCCCCCCCCCCCACACACACACACACACACACACAAATGGACGTACTAGCAATCACCTAAACACTGTCATGCTGTTTTCTAACATAGTTATGTAGTACAACATGATCCTGCAAAAATTCTTTTGTAAAGAATATATCTGAATAATTAAAACCAAACTGGTTGACCAATCCTAATTTTCATATATCTGAATAATTAAAACCAAACTGGTTGACCAATCCTAATTTTCATATATCTGAATAATCAAAACCAAACTGGTTGACCAATCCTAATTTTCATATATCTGAATAATTAAAACCAAACTGGTTGACCAATCCTAATTTTCATATATCTGAATAATTAAAACCAAACTGGTTGACCAATCCTAATCTTCATATATCTGAATAATTAAAACCAAACTGGTTGACCAATCCTAATTTTCATACCCGCTTCTCCCTCAGGTTGTATAAAACACAAACATTGCCATGATCTGCATGGCATCAACAAAACCAGCTGCATTAAACATGCCTATCAAATTAAAACATGAAAGTAGTGTTGCACATAATATGTAAACTATTCTTTAAAAATAACAAACACCATATCCCTAACTCCCAACCCCCCTAAAAAAAAACCCACTAAACCAGCTATAAAATTGAAGAATTTGTCTGTTTATCTATATATGTTTGTGCAGCTGATTATATCATCTGTTTCCTCTGTGTGTGTGTGTGTGTGTGTGTGTGTGTGTGTGTGTGTGTGTGTGTGTGTGTGGCGTTAATTTGCAAGTAAACTGAAAAATTTCATCAGTGTTATGCTCATATATATATACTTGCCCATGCGCACACATGCACACACGCATGCGCATGTGTCTTTCTCTGCAGATACTATTCTCATTGGAACACTCAAACTAGTGTTAAAAAGCATGACATCATATAAAACAGCAAAAGAGAGTGTGAGAAAGAGAGAGGGAGGGACATGGAGTGTGGAGGTGGTGGCTGGAAGGAGAGGAGGGGAGAGAGAGAGAGAGAGAGAGAGAGAGAGAGAGAGAGAGAGAGAGAGACAGTGACAGACAGACAGAGACCAAGAAACCGGAGAAAATACAAGAACACCTGTACTGGCAAACTTAAAACAATCACCACACAAACACTCAAATAAAAATGTTGATACTGATGCATCTGCAAAATAATACCACCCAAAAAGCAATTTAATTTCAAGGTATATGCACTCAAACAAAAAGCTGAAATGCTTTTCATGCACCTACACACAAAAATGTCGTAAACAATACTGGCAGCTAATTCTTTAACCCCATCAAATACGCATTATGCTAGACATGCCAAAAAATATGAATCTACAAAAACAGCAAACTTTAATAATGATAATGTAATTATCACCAACATCCTCAACAAGCTCAAAAAAGAAAGGAAATCCGAGGGGAAAGAACGACAGACAAAGAAAGGATTGAAAGAAGAAAAAAAAGGATGGAAAGAAATAGAAAGAATGATGGAAGGAAAATAAAGGGTAGTGAGAAAGAGAGAGACGGAAAGAAAGAAAAAGATAGGACAAAACGGAAAAAAGGATGAAATAAAAAAAAAGGAAAGAAAAAGAGGAAAGAAAAAGGATGAAAGAAAGGGGAAATCAGATTGAAAAGGAAATAAAGAAAAGAAAGTTAAAGAAAGCACAGACAGAGAGAAAGAAAAAAAGGTGGACAGAAAATAAAGAAAAGAAAGGACACAGAAAAAGAGAGAAAAAGAAAGAAAAGGAAGAAAGAATAAGGGTTCAAGAAAAAGTAAAGAAAAAAAAGGATAGAAAGGAGAAAAAAAAAAAGAAATTAGACAGAAATAATGGGGTAGGGGAAAGGGGTGTTTGGAAGGACAGACAGAAAAAGAAAACAGGAAAAATACAGAAAGACAGAAAAAAAACCTGAGAGAAAAAAAGGATAGAAAGATCAAGGAAGACAGAAAAGAATGAGAGAGAAAAAAAAAAAAAAAATAAAGGAAGACAGGGGGAAAAGTATACCATGAAGTACCATGTATTTATACCAATCCCTGTAAGTCAAAGTTATGAAAAATTTGGGTGTCGACATGGCACTGTACTTTTGTGGGGAAAAAAACCCGAGGATGCTGGTACGTCACCTAGTAATTTGCTTCGTTCATTTTAGTAACTGCAGATCAAAGTCTGCGGCCAGCAGGATAAGCTGTTACTAAGTTATTCTCATCAATCATGGCAGGCAAGTTCAGCCATGTTGCACATGACTGTTGACATGCCATTTTTTTTTTTCAATATGGCTGACTTTGATCTAGGTCAATGTCAGAAGTCTCACGACATCCTGGCCTGGTGAAAAGTCTTGTGGTATCATGGCCTGGTGAAAAGTCTTGTGGTATCATGGCCTGGTGAAAAGTCTTGTGGTATCATGGCCTGGTGAAAAGTCTTGTGGTATCATGGCCTGGTGAAAAGTCTTGTGGTATCATGGCCTTGGTGAAAAGTCTTGTGGTATCATGGCCTTGGTGAAGACAGCTTAACAACCAAACCACAAACACTCCAGTGACAGACTGGACCTGAAGCAACTGAAACTAGAAATAGGAATTTAGCTTCTAAAAAACGTTTTACGATAGTTACCTGTCCAAACAAATGCGTTATCCCTATTTGGTGAGGAACATCACTATACTATCAGGATACACAAAAAAAAGAAGAAAAAAATCAAGAAAACGGGATATAAAAAGAAAAATAGGATCTAACCTAGAACTCAATGTCAGCGGCCATGAGGGGCCCTACACAAGATTCCTCCATGCTCAGTCTGGAGGTGAAAGGCATAGACCCCGCTCTCCCTCACTACAATGGCACAAAGTGACAAGCAATAAGCATGTCTCAAGGAGAAAAGAATTTCTTCAGTACAAAATCAGGAACAGAAGAAGACTCCTCTAAAGACTGGTTGGAAATATCAGTACAAATGCTACCTGTCCAGAGATCCTTTCACACACATATCTAATGTTGTGACAAGTTCCCAGAACTTGGCACACTGTCCTGAGAATGGCCTTGTTCAGCGTCCATTTCTCAGTGGAAAATGTGGCCCTTCCTGGAAATGTAATATGCCAAGACTTCAGCTTGGAAGGGATATGTCTCAAAAGCAGAGAGATCTCCACAGACTGAGAGAACAGGTGAAGAGACATTGCCAAGTTGTTCAGAGCCCCGAACAGAGTCCTACCTTGCTTCCACAGTGGAATTACCTGTGCATTCCGTAACAGTCTTGCCTTCCAGAGTCTGAGACCGCTTGCTCAGAGCAAGACTGCTCTCAACTCTGTGTCATGGGAAGTAAGGATGCCTCAATCTGCCAACAACTGATCGCTGGTGTCACTTTGAGGCCGCTGATCGCGGGTGTCACTTTGAGGCCGCTGATCGCAGGTGTCACTTTGAGGCCGCTGATCGCAGGTGTCACTTTGAGGCCGCTGATCGCAGGTGTCACTTTGAGGCCGCTGATGTGGATGGAGATGGAAACAAGCCAGAGGGATGACCTCCGCTGCTGTGTTGGCTAGTGCAGTCACTGACTGGCAACTTTAAGAGATGCAGACAATGATTGAAGAAGGAACTGACCAAAGGTTTCGATCTTTTCTGCCCTGACATCCAGGAGATGATTGAAGATTTTGATTCATCATGAAATGCATGCTTAGATGGGTGAAATCCTGAGAGGGAACCCTGTTGGATTCCTCCAGGTCCACTAAAAAGTCCAGAAAGCAGAGGATCTGCTCAAGAGTTGCAGAATCCTTGGAACAAAATCTTCAGATGCTGATTCATTTATAGAAGGTCATCCCGATACTTCGAAGATATTGAACTGGTTCTTTGCCTCACTGCTGGTATGACTGGGTCTGTCACCCTGGTGAAGAGCCATGGGCCGAGACAGCGACCAAAAGGGAGGGCTCTGAAAGAAACCACCCTTCCCTGAAAGGCAAATCGAAGGTACTTCTGGGACAACCTGTGAATGGGAATATGGAATTACGTATCCAAGAGGTGGAGGCTTACATTGCAATCTCTGGGAAGCATGTAGCCTCCAAACTGTCTCCTTGGTAAAGTTTGGTGAAGAAAGAAACAGACTGAACCTGTCGAGGTTGATCACAGGCCTCCACTTGCCATTTTTCTTGGGAACAGGGAACAGAATGGCCAAAAATGCCAGGGGAAAAAGAAGCGGGACTGCTGGAATTACGTCCTTTTGAAAGAGGGAATCCATCTGTTCAATTTGAATGCAAATATTTACCAGATCTAAGGGCACCTTGGTCCATTCTAGGGTGGATGTCAAAGGAGGCTGGGTGGAAGAGGAAATCCTGAGGCCTTTCTTTATCACTGAGAAAACGCACTCGTTCGAAGTGAAGGCCTCCCACTGATGAGCACATGGCCCTGAGACGACTCCTACCCGAATATCAAAGTCGCAAAGAGAATGCCAAGTTGCGCCAGGTCACTTCTCGCATGAGTTACAAGAACTGAACAGGTTACACTTTGTACAGGAGATGCAGGCATTGGGAAGTATGGGAGAAAGAATCTCTCCATCAGCAGAAAGCGCATACATGAAAGGTCCTTTGTGTGGATCCATGAGCGTGAAAAAACAAAGTCCAAATTCTGCAGAGCAGAGAGAAAGGGGCGTGTTCTTTAGCCAAGCACTGGGAAGAAAATGAACTATGTTTAAATATAGACAATGAAAAACTAAGGGCGATCACTCTTATTGCCCAAGTACACACGTGAGGTTAGCTCCCTGTTCTCCTAACATTTTGTTTGTTTTTTTCTTTAATCCTGACATCATGGCGATGTTCCATGCCAAGCAGAGATACAATATTTCTTTGGACCAGTGAGAACAAGGGAAAAGGAAACCAATGTCATGCACTTCATTTTTCTTTCAAAACATCTAAAACGGATGATTGGGGACAGCATTTGTACTCCATTCATAAGCAGGCCCAAATTAGGGGGAAGTGCATTTACATAGTAATAGGTTCAGTCACAGTACTTTATGGTAATAAAGCATGCATTTCTCTGACAAACTCAGAAACCCAAGCATAAATCCTGCAAAAAAGTCATACACTTGAACATTCTGATTGAAAGAAACCCCAATGAGATGATGTCCAAACCTAATGTATGAGACTATTACTTCCTTTTCAGCCTATCAAGTTTGAAAATATAGTGGAAATGGTGTTGCGAGTACTTTGCACTGATTTTTTAAACAAATTCTAGTTTGTAACCTTCTGGATCTTCTCAAAGACAACCCTTAACAATCCTTACAAGAAGGTATCAAATGGGACAAGGTTTCCACTGAAAGGTAAATCTAGCAAAGACAGTATCTTCAAAGGGAGGCAGTTTTCATTATTGGGAGGGTCTTTACTTGGAATTGTCACTTTCGTACTAAGCATGATAAAAATACACTTACTATCAGTTCAGTGCAGTTACCAGGACTGATTAAAGACACTGGCCCCTTTGCAAGAGAAATATAATGATATGTACATAAACAAAATCTGTGGATGCCACCAACACTAATGAAAAAAAAAAAAAAAAAACACCAACTACACAAACATAAAAGATTAAATCTTTTATTCCTTTACAGACTTCAAGTCTCCATACTTCGTTCTTTATAAACTTCATACCTACATGACTTAAAAAAAAAAAAAAGCTTTGAGATTCGGTGAACTGATGATCTGGTTCACAGATTTATTTCGGTCAAATGTCTGTATGATTCATGACACAAGAATGCCACAAATCGAAGTTGAGTTAATGAAAACTGATAAGAATAGATGTTTATAGAAAGCATGACAAATCATGTCCTCATCATTCACAGTATTAATCCTTCCCTATCCTTTGTTCTGAAGACTGAAGGTTTTGTACTGTATCAGCAAAAACACATGGTCTTTAAAGCACTGATGGCAGGTTTTGAAATGAATGCTGAACAACTTATATTCAAATACTCAGGTAAACTTCACACACACACACACACAGTTGAACTTTTACAATGACTTAAATTCTGTTAATATGGACAAAAGGAAAACTGTATGCATGCATGCACACATGCATGTGTGTGTAGACAATTGATTTCAATACAGAACCTATAGATCTTGATACTGGCTAACCCCACACTTGAAAGTGTCTCAAGAACAAAGGGAATTAAGTCTGGAAAGCTCAGCAGACGAATATCAACATGATTCATGGTATCAACCTGAGCCATTTAAATGAACAAATGCACAAGTGTGCCTGTGCATTTACACATGCACATGTGCACACCTGAGTGCGAACACACACACACACGCACGCACGCGCGCGCGCGCGCACACACACACACACACAGAGTAAAAAGAACAGGAGCAAATGAGACTTTAGTTTCACAACACAAAATGTGAAAAATAGTCATGCGTGTCTGCTTCACTCGAGAATATCCTGAACGAAAAATGCCCTGACAGGTTGAAGTAAACCTACACTAGGAAGCTGAACACACCATTGCAAAAACAAGATCTTTAGATCTACCTCACATACACCATGTGAAGGAAAACTTTACTGTAGAACAGTGGGAAAGTTGTTTTTCTCTGTATGCTTTTCCACCAGTTGCAGCATAAACAGAGCTCATCTGACATGGATACAGTTAAAAAGTTTCAAATGCTCGAGCACTGACAGACTTAAATAATAAATTCTCTAAAATTTTCAGACCTTAATCTCAAAGCCAAAAAAATATTGGCACACTTCCGTCTCAAACCTCTTGATACTGACTGCAAAGATTCAAAACCCAAGAGAACGGCACAGACCAAGCTCAAAACGCGAGACACTAACAAATTTCATTCTCAATACCCTCAACGCTGATAAAAGAGTTTCAACACTGTTAATACTGAAAGAGTTCAGACACACACACCCTCTAGCACTGACAGAATGTTTAACCTCAACCACCAACTCCTCAACCATCAACATGACAAGAGTCACATTCAGTCCCAAATCCTCAGTACAGTCAGGATTCAGCCACAACACCAGTACTGCTATCTGTGTTTAGCCTCACGTGTTATACACAGAGTTCAGTCTCAACAGAGCCAGAATTTTGTTCAGTCGCAAAACTTTCACCTCCAACTTAATTTTTGCAACCATAGTTTCAAGTTTCAAATCCTGGAAGAATTCAGCCTAGACATCTCTAATGATGACACTGTGCTCGGGTTCAGCATCTTCAACATCGACAGAGTCCACTAAAACTTTTAACACTGATAGGATTGTTTCAATTAGTGTCAACTAGCACCTACAAAAAAAAGAAAAAGGAAAAAAAAAAGTCTCAAAAAAATGAAAAAGCAATATCCAAAAACCTATCATGAAATTAAAAATGCCAACCCCCCCACCTCCCACAGCCATTGCTGTTCAATCCCAACAATCTTGTCACTGAAAATATTCAATCTCCCATCTTCTTTATCCCTGAAAAAAAAAATCATTTCTGAAATAATTTTAATCCCAAACCTCCTATCCCTGTAAATATTCAATTCCCAACCTCCTTCTTATTCAAATATTAAATCCTATAACTCCTATCCACGAAAATGTTCAATATTCAACCCCAACCACCCACCATTAAAAATGTTCAACCCCCAACTTCTCGTCATAAAAAACACTCAACCCCCAACCTCCTATCACGTAAGTATTCAATCCCCTACTTCCGATCACTGAAAAATTCAATCCCCAATCGCCTATCACAGAAAATATTCAACCCATGACCTCCTATCACTGAAAATATTCAACCCATAACCTCCTATAACTGAAAATATTCAACCCATAACCTCCTATAACTGAAAACGTTCAACTCCCAACCCCTGATCGCTGAAAGCACTCAGTCTCCAACCCTTTGTCATTGACAATTTAAATCCCCATCCCCCTATCATGGAAAACTTCAATCCTTAACCCCACATCACTGAAAGCACTCAACCCCCAATCTCCCATCACTTACAATGTTTGATCCCCTGACCATACTGAGTATTTATGTTTCATTATCAAAACAGGACCTTATCGTCCCCCCTCCCAAATCATTTGCTTTTATTTTTTTCCTGTTCACCCACTTGTTTATTCATTTCTTTCATTTGATTTCCTTTCCTTCTTTCCTCTTTCCAATTTCCTTGTAAAAAAAAAAAAAAAGACGGTAAGGAGAATTGTGTGGAGTAACTGGAACAATTCAATGTTTTTTGGTATAAAAAAAAACTTTGATGCATTTTTTTTTCATTTCAACCAGATAATAATGACCTATTCTAAAAAAAAAAAAAAAAAAAAGGGAAAGGAACAACACTAAAAGGAACAAACACGAAAGGAAAATATTGGATACATATGAAAACATGGATGTGAATATATTGTATAAGCTATGAGAATAGTCTGTATGATGGGCTGCTCATCAAGTGCCAAGAAATCATAATGATACTATTGACCAAATACAAGCTCGAAACACTATCCACCGATTATGGTTCCAGATAAAAAGAGATTTCCCTGGAGGTATAATACACGCTAAACATACTCGTAGGTAAGTAATCAGAAAGTTGATAAAACAATACCCACAAGACACAAACGAAAGTCTACATATGACAGAAATGATAACAGGTCAGTTCCCCAAATCAACAGAAAGTCCAATGAAGACCACGTAATCACAGCTTGCACTAAAAAAAAATGCATATTCCTTTGCTTTAATTACCATCTTGATCCTCAACGTCTGCATAAGTGTTGGAAAACAGCTGTTACAATCATTATGCAAATGTGTCTATTCACAAAGAAGCTGGTTCCAGAGACAAACTAAAAACAAAAATGACCTGAAGTCTTCATATGATGCTCTCGGCTAAATCAACTATCCTACAAAACGTCGGAAAAATATTTCATACAAATATTATAATGGTACCAATACAATACAGTGCTCAGTCACCTTTTTCCGAAATAATTATTAAGTATAATTCATTTTCTTCATGTAAGGATACAACCACATATGTGGTTGTAAAAATGATTTTAATGCTCTGTCCCCTCCCCTCTCCTTCCCCTCCCAATCCTGAAAAGGCTACTGCATTTCAGGAGGTTTTGGACCTTTTTTTTTTTAATTATCATTTAATATTCACAGAACATATAATACTTTGTGACAAATGCAACAATTCAACTGTAACAAAACAGGTTTTTAAAAAAATATTTGAACACTATATGAACACAAATGCAATTGCAGTTGCTACCTCAACCATTTCTTCCTGACTGATAGTGCAAAGTTTGTTTTCATCAGAAAAAAAAACATCAATTAGATTAAACTAGTTTCTTAAGTGATAAGCATATCAATTAAATGTGGCTGGTTTATTTATGTTTACATGTTAAAGTGTTACCATTTCAGTGTCCTGTTTCCTATAATGAATTTCTTGCAGTGGGGTAATAATAGATTTTTTCTGTCCTCAACTTTAAAAAGAAGAATTGTACAGCTATCAAGGCTGTAGACATTACTCTACCACAGTAATTTAAACAAACAGTAAAGCAGTATATATACTCAAGTTTTGTGTAAGATTTCTTCTTAATTTAAGAAAATACAGACACTCTAAAACTTTTAAAAGAAGAATTATCTTCATGTTTTCACTCGGTATTACAAGGCATGCCATCCAATCTGATTCATACACATCAAATTCAAATAAACTCTCACTGCATGCACGCACGCACACACACGCATCCCCCCTTCCATAAACACGCACACACACATACACAATACATGCACAATGGTGATCATTCAGCAACTCTTCAAAATGAGCACACAGAATGAAAATCATACTTACGAAAAGAATGTAAGTGAAAATTACACACACATCACTCCATGGATATAATGTAAGTGATAACCAAGCGCATATATATACTGTAACTAAAGACTATAATCACATCACTGTATCTATAAAAGCCATATATATATATCCATATCTTTTGAAAAAAATCACACATACTCACATAAACACCTAACCAAAACAATGCAGTCTGAATCCCTCTCAGGTTAAAAAAAAAAAAAGATTTGAAAACCAAAGCAGGGACAAATAAAATGGTTCACCATTGTCTCCGGTGGCTGATATGAGGGACAGGGAAAGAAAGTAGACGCCCACTGTGTCATCCTCGGTCATCCGATCCCTGCGTTTGGAAAGGAAACAAGCACACAAACCCATGACTAACTAACCTCTCATCGGCTACCAAGCACCAGGTGGAAATCCTGCAAAATGGGTAGAAGGGAGGGTGGGAGGGAGGGAGGAGAGTCAGGGTCAGAGGATATGTGACATCAGGAAGATCACCTGAGCGACCAAGCCAGGATAGAACGTACAACCCATATCAACAGTACACACAAGTCCAACTTCTCATTTCAGGGATTAGCTGACATGTGAAAGTTGGCGGTGGGAGAATGGCTGTAAATGCATGAAAATGTCCAAGGTTGAATGATATGACTTGTTAAGATATATGAACACTGAAAAAAAACAAATAAACAAACAAAACAAAAGGTAACATTCATCCAAAATGTTCAGTGAGTCACTAAAATGAAGAAGACGAAAGCACAGAATTTTTCAGTGCCTTCAATTTCTTCCTCTCTCTACATTGATCTCTGTGAAGAGAAACGTCCAATTCATTGAGAGAAAACAAAAGAAAAAAAGCAATACCCTAAAAAGTGCACAAAACAAAAAGGGTGGGTTGCAAACTAAGTCTAAACTTTTGAAAAATATTCAAATCAATGAACAGAAAGTAGATTCTTTATGGGGAAATAATCGGACAAGAGGAACCCACTACCCACTGTATTTCAATGCAGAAATACAAGTAGTTTTTCACTTTAAGTTTCATACACTGGTTTCTTTTTCTTTTCTTTTTTTTAAAATGTATATCTACTTGTTGAGACCATTGCAAGGAAGATGTCATGGTGATGTTGGTGTGAAATTCATGCAGGTTAAACCACCTCATGCAAATACACAGCCCATTCCCACAATGTGAATACATAACAGGTACATACAGTGTGCAGCCATGCAGTTACAAAGGAAGACACATTCCAGATTCGAAATGACCAACATTCAGTGAGACAAGACATACCCTTTGTTCTGCACTAAGCTTTGATGCGTCATGCTCATGCACACACTGGACAACAACATTGGTTTCACACTCATGCACACATTACATACACACTGACTGATTTTACTCATCGACGAACACCGATTCTACACAGTCTTCTACGCACGCGAATGCAGTTATTGATTTAAATGGTCAAGGTTCAAGACCCAAATCCTAAGGTCACTGGGGCAGTTAACTGTCCGAAGTTCACTCTGTCCAGAGCACAGCGCTATGGCAGGGAGCGCCCATCCCTCTCCTTCTGCCTCCTTTAACCTTCCCTGATCTGTATCAGGTTCAGACTTATTGCTGGGTGGACAGAGAACGTTGTCAAGCCATACAGTCCAACTACATAAACAGTTCAAAGTCACAATAGTCATCTCTGTAAGTAAAAGCTACAGGCTACTGGTTAACGTATCTCAAATCTGTTTACATATTGATACCTTCCGTTAAGATTAGTCATGTGAGGAGAGAGGACCTGTCTTCTGTCCAGTAAACTGATGTTACGCAGGTCAGAGGAGAGACGCAGAATGCTGGCCGATGCCAAAGCCATGTGGATATGACCAGAGTCATTTCGCTTTTTACACAGAATTGACGGAACAGGGTAAGAACGGTACACTGTAATGTGTTAACTTGCTGCTGCATGTTCTGCACACTGTTCTTGCCACTACCACTCTTCTGTCCCTGGCATTTCATTGGGATTCTAATGGTCCTGTCTTTCCTTCAGCCTTCTACGTTTATCATACATCCCTACTTGATATTCCAACTGCTGTTCAAATTATGGAATTTCCTTTTGCGTTTCCTGCATTATCCACTTTTGCGTTATTCAGAAGCATGTTAACCAAACATTCACAGTCTTTCTTTTTTCACTTTTTCATAACATTAAACAAAAATAAGCAATCTATGAATTGCTGAGAAAAAAAAATCACAGTTAAAAAAAAAGTGATAACTAAACGCTCAGCAAATGCAGCAACAGAGGGCGCACATGACAGCATTAGTGTGCAGAATGCGGCAAAGAGGGAGAGGTAAGTCAGGGCATTCAAAGGACGGGGATAATGCTCCAGCGCCAGAACAGGCATGAGCCAGACAAAAAGACACACAAACCCTTCTCCCCTGGAGCGGCAATGGTTACCAGGGGCAGGTAATCCGAACATATGGTATCATCCTCGTTGAGCCGATCCCTAGATGTACACACATGTCAAACGTCGCTAAGCAGGTGGCACACTCCATTTTCCTAGCCGCCCACCAAAGCTCTCACCTCCATCAGCAGTAAGCACATTCCTCGTTAATTCAGACTGGATGCATATACTTGTCTACAAACATTTGATGCCTGATCCTTTCTTAAAATCTGTTTTTGATGTTGGTAACTCAATCATGACTGTGCATGTTACCTAACATTCCAACAGGATCTTTTAAATCAGCCCACAATTTGCATAATTTGAGCTTAATGAGGCCTTACACAACTAATATGATCGAATCCTTAAATGATTATACTCTACAGTGGTGTGGGTAGATTCAAATCAATCTGGTAATGTAAATACTTGGATTTTTTTTTTTTATTAACATAGCACTTAATTCTTATGTCTCAAATGTCATATATGTAAAGTAACCACACTTAAATGTAAAATGAACATAAAACATAATGATTATGCAACAGGGAACACACAAATCAAATGAATTAAAGCAAAACAGATCATTCAAAAATGGGGAGTTTGAAAAACAAAAACAAATCCAAACATTCATATTTCAAAATCAATGCATTGTGAGCATGTCAATATATGGGTGAGGATGTCTGCTGGAAAACATGTGAGAAAATATATGCATAAAAACTTAAGGATGATTTCAAAATGTGATGAAAACCTATGTATAAAAAAATATGGATCAATTTGACTGGCAGTTGAAAATTTTTTCACTTTTTTAAAATTTGAAATAAAGTGGACCTTTTGGGATGTAAAGTCACAAAGCTTTGCTCATGATCAATATAAATCCAATCCCTATCAACAGAAATGAAGTCTGCAGTGAAGATGGGACAGGGGGAGAGTAGGAGAGGCGGGTGTAGTAGGTGAAGCAGGGGATAAACAATAAATAATGAACAAGCATATTAATTCTTGCTCCTACTGAAGGCACATAATTCCAAATCCATGTTGTCTGCACTCAGCACACATTTAGACAAGAGACGCAGAAAGCAACTTGCCTGCGTGCTACGAGAACAACTAGCTCTGTCTTTGTGTTATGTGCCCCTACTATTTCCTCATAAAATCAAGAGTTACTGCATATGGATGTCATTCACTGAACAGATTTCATTGGAATGACTGATTCTAAGGAAAAGCCATGCTGATGGCATAATATGTAACTATCTGCAGCAAAAAAAAAACGCCATTCATTGGACAGTCCTGGAGCAAGCATCATTGTGTGGCTGCAAGTTAAAGTGGCTGTCCCTGTCAGCGCTTCAAAGCACTTTCTGTCATAATCCAACTGAGGCAGCACTTCCAGACCAACTACAGGCATGCAGGACAAATGACATCCTTGTAGATCGCAAAAGGCCACACATAGAAAACATGGCTTCATGATGAAAAAACCTGTACAGCAATGAAAATGTACAGCAATGAAATTGTACAGCAATGAAAACCAACAGCCTATGTCCAAAACATCATTCACAGGACCATCTCTGACAAGACCAACACATCTTTCTCAGCTACTGCGTTGGGTTCAATGGAAGTGGACAACCATTATCAAGCCCCTCTTTTATCTGTGTGAATCTGGTCATAAATGCTGAACAAATGGAGTTGGCATGCGCAGTGTTGATTCTTCACGTATATTTCAAGTCTGGGAGATGTTCAAATTCTATAGTGACCTCTGTTCTACTTGTAGACAAGAAATGGGTACCTGTCAGAAACGGAACCATTTGGTTGCTATGTTACTGTTGGAAATGTGTATGAAAAAAGTGGTCCTCATGTGTGTTAAGAAGTGGTCTCCTACACTTTCCTTGAACAGTATTCACAAAATGTGTGTGGTATAGAGAAAGGTAAAGAGTAGTATATATGCATGGATAAGTCATTATATATATTGACAAATACAAATAAAAACAAAAAGAAAAAAAAGAAATTTGGAAGGGTGTAAAAAAAATAAAAGAAAAATATATGTGCCACCATCCAAATTAAAACTTTTATATAAAAGGGTGAAAGAATAAATGTTCAAATGAATCCCCTTTTTCATTATCTGTTTGTCATCTGTATGATGTATACCAATGTAAATATCTGTGTGTGTGTGTGTGTGTGCGTGTGTGTGTGTGTGTGTGTGTGTGTGTGTGTGAATATGCATGTTTGTATGGAAAAATATTCACAAAAATTGGAAACACACACATACACAAACTGGGAAGGGTATGAACAGAAAAAAGAATTATAAGTGCCACCATCCAACTTAAAACATTTATATAAAAAAAAGTTGAAAGGATAATGTTCAAGTGTGTGTGTGTGTGTGTGTGTGTGTGCGCGCGCATGTGAGTGTGTGGCCCATGAGAGATTGGCGGAGAGAAAAAGGAAGATGATGTTAATCTTTACTTAAAGGGCAACAGACAAGGATGTCCTCGAAACAGGGTAAGAGTTACTAGTTAGCAAAAACTAAGAATATCTGATAAAGAGAAATAAATGAAGAATATCTCATAAGTTTTGCTAGACTGTAAGTCTTCATCATCAACTTTCACACAGAGAAGAGTACCAACAATACAAAACCCAAGAGAATTTTCAATTAGTAAAAAGAAAATGCAAATGATTTTTTTTTTCTTGAATATTTAAGGAATGTTACTCTTAGTATTTTCATTAAAGTTTTCTTACAAATATACTGATGCTACAATCAATGTAGTTACCAAAGGCATGAGAGTTACAGAGCAATACCTAGACAGAAGAGAGAAAGAGCAAGAGAAGGGGGCGTTGCCTTCACTTCAAATATCTACACATTGACATAAAACTATCACCAGATTAAAATAACAACATGAGAAAGGGAGTGAGATGCTGCGTGTGTGTGCGTGCATGCGTATGTGTGTGTGTGTGTGTGTGTGTGCGTGTGTGTGTGTGTGTTGCTTGTGTATCTGTGCACATTGCATTGTGCATGCATTATATGAACCTATAATTGAATGGATGTGGACATCCATATACATATACTTTATTTTGTAATCATCACACACACACACACACACACACACACACACACACACACACAAACTCCTTAAGTTGTACCAAGCATGCACGTGCACATCTTTCCATGTTTATCAGGGGTTCTCAAGGACTATAACCTATTCGTAATCATCTCCCAAAAATAGCATGCAAACAACATCAATATCGTAACGCAAGATTCCACAAAATGGAACAGTCATTTTCATGAGCATCGACTGGTCATGGTCTTCACAATACCTACAAATATGAAGCCACATGCAAAATCAAGGCAGAAACACCTAAGACCAGTCAATCACATCAATAATTCACTCAGATGAAAAATGTTGAACCATCTGTGACTGAGTACTCTGTTACCTGTTTTCTTGATTTTCTCCCTCCTTTTCTTTTTTCTTCACTGTTTGCTTGGATGCTTTTGCTTTGTTCTGTTCTGTTTTGTTTTGTTCTGTTTTGTTTTGTTCTGTTTTGTTTTTCCTGCTCTGCTGTTAAGAGACAAACAGGTCAAGGCTTGGTTCTTCAATGCTTGTTGCGTTCATTCAGAGCCCATGTATTTCAACAATTATTTTCATGTTGGGGTAAGGGTAAGGGGTGTGAAGGATGACCATGTGACATGTCTTTCTCACATCCATCTTTGTATGGTAATAGATCGTTTCGTTCAATGGTACATACTTCATACTGCCCTAATTCTGCATCCATCAATTTAAGTATGACTTCATGTTGTAGAGACAAAATACTTTCATACAGCAGGAGAATTTAATAGGTTGACGACAATAAAGCACTTGATAGTCAGATTTTTAAAGAAAAAAAAAAGAAAGAAGAAAAAAAAAAAGAAAAAAATCCTTTTTTTTTTCTACGGATACAACTTTTAACAAACTGACAAAACCATTGAGAGAAATGACTCGAAAGCACACCTCGCAGGAAGACATTTAAATTCATTAAAATTGAGTTTCAATTTCTGCGTACATTATTAAGTTTTGAAAAGCTCTCTTCCTGACAAACCCACAACCTCTCATCCCTTCCACGTTTTCAAGAAAAGAACATTCACTTACCTCTCTGAAGCTGGTATTTAGCCGTGGAGCTAAAAACACTGTA
>CM065718.1:87315220-87385220 GCA_033310375.1 Conus canariensis
ACAGCAGACAGTATATGAATATGTCAATGAAATACTCTCATAAAAATAGGAACTACAGCCCAAACACACCGGTGGCGAAATAAACAAACAGGCTATGAAACAACCATACATCACTAGGAAAGACAGCCAAAACTGCACATCATGAAACACACAGTATGTCAATGATACAGTCATCCACTGATAGCAGGAACAACTGACACATCAACGGTCACACAAACAATATGTCAATCACACAGTCATCCATTGATAGCAGGAACAACTGACACATCAACGGTGACACAAACAGTATGTCAATCACACAGTCATCCACTGATAGCAGGAACAACTGACACATCAACGGTGACACAAACAGTACGTCAATCACAGTCATCCACTGATAGCAGGAACAACTGACACATCAACGGTGACACAAACAGTACGTCAATCACACAGTCATCCATTGATAGCAGGAACAACTGACACATCAACGGTCACACAAACAGTACGTCAATCACACAGTCATCCATTGATAGCAGGAACAACTGACACATCAACGGTACACAAACAGTACGTCAATCACACAGTCATCCACTGATAGCAGGAACAACTGACACATCAACGGTCACACAAACAGTACGTCAATCACACAGTCATCCATTGATAGCAGGAACAACTGACACATCAACGGTCACACAAACAGTACGTCAATCACACAGTCATCCATGATAGCAGGAACAAACTGACACATCAACGGTACACAAACAGTACGTCAATCACACAGTCATCCATTGATAGCAGGAACAATGACACATCAACGGTCACACAAACAGTACGTCAATCACACAGTCATCCATTGATAGCAGGAACAACTGACACATTCAACGGTCCACAAACAGTACGTCAATCACACAGTCATCACACTGATAGCAGGAACAATGAACAAATCAACGGTACACAAACAGTACGTCAATCACACAGTCATCCATTGATAGCAGGAACAACTGACACATCAACGGTCACACAAACAGTACGTCAATACACAGTCATCCATTGATAGCAGGAACAACTGACACATCAACGGTCACACAAACAGTACGTCAATCACACAGTCATCCATTGATAGCAGGAACAACTGACACATCAACGGTCACACAAACAGTACGTCAATCACACAGTCA
Source organism: Conus canariensis (assembly GCA_033310375.1). NCBI lineage: Eukaryota > Metazoa > Mollusca > Gastropoda > Neogastropoda > Conidae > Conus > Conus canariensis. Next base: position 87,316,378 of record CM065718.1, read on the forward strand.
TCCATTGATAGCAGGAACAACTGACACATCAACGGTCACACAAACAGTACGTCAATCACACAGTCATCCACTGATAGCAGGAACAACTGACACATCAACGGTCACACAAACAGTACGTCAATCACACAGTCATCCATTGATAGCAGGAACAACTGACACATCAACGGTCACACAAACAGTACGTCAATCACACAGTCATCCATTGATAGCAGGAACAACTGACACATCAACGGTGACACAAACAGTACGTCAATCACACAGTCATCCATTGATAGCAGGAACAACTGACACATCAACGGTCACACAAACAGTACGTCAATCACACAGTCATCCATGATAGCAGGAACAACTGACACATCAACGGTCACACAAACAGTACGTCAATCACACAGTCATCCATTGATAGCAGGAACAACTGACACATCAACGGTCACACAAACAGTACGTCAATCACACAGTCATCCATTGATAGCAGGAACAACTGACACATCAACGGTCACAAAACAGTACAAACAGTACGTCAATCACACAGTCATCCACCGATAGCAGGAACAATGAACACATCAACGGTCACACAAACAGTACGTCAATCACACAGTCATCCATTGATAGCAGGAACAACTGACACATCAACGGTCACACAAACAGTACTCAATCACACAGTCATCACTGATAGCAGGAACAACTGACCATCAACGGTCACTCAAACAGTACGTCAATCACACAGTCATCCATTGATAGCAGGAACAACTGACACATCAACGGTCACACAAACAGTACGTCAATCACACAGTCATCATGATAGCAGGAACAACTAAACACATCAAGGTACACAAACAGTACGTCAATCACACAGTCATCCATTGATAGCAGGAACAACTGACACATCAACGGTCACACAAACAGTACGTCAATCACACAGTCATCCATTGAAGCAGGAACAACTGACACATCAACGGTCACACAAACAGTACGTCAATCACACAGTCATCCATTGAAGCAGGAACAACTGACACATCAAACGGTCACACAAACAGTACGTCAATCACACAGTCATCCATTGATAGCAGGAACAACTGACACATCAACGGTACACAACAGTATGTCAATCACACAGTCATCCATGATAGCAGGAACAACTGACACATCAACGGTCACACAAACAGTACGTCAATCACACAGTCATCCATTGATAGCAGGAACAATGACACATCAACGGTCACACAAACAGTACGTCAATCACACAGTCATCCATTGATAGCAGGAACAACTGACACATCAACGGTCACACAAACAGTACGTCAATCACACAGTCATCCATTGATAGCAGGAACAATGACACATCAACGGTCACACAAACAGTACGTCAATCACACAGTCATCCATTGATAGCAGGAACAACTGACACATCAACGGTCACACAAACAGTACGTCAATCACACAGTCATCCATTGATAGCAGGAACAACTGACACATCAACGGTCACACAAACAGTACGTCAATCACACAGTCATCCATTGATAGCAGGAACAACTGACACATCAACGGTCACACAAACAGTACGTCAATCACACAGTCATCCATTGATAGCAGGAACAACTGACACATCAACGGTCACACAAACAGTACGTCAATCACACAGTCATCCATTGATAGCAGGAACAACTGACACATCAACGGTGCACACAAACAGTACGTCAATCACACAGTCATCCATTGATAGCAGGAACAACTGACACATCAACGGTCACACAAACAGTATGTCAATCACACAGTCATCCATTGATAGCAGGAACAATGAACACATCAACGGTCACACAAACAGTACGTCAATCACACAGTCATCCATTGATAGCAGGAACAACTGACACATCAACGGTCACACAAACAGTACGTCAATCACACAGTCATCATCTGATAGCAGGAACAATGACACACAACGGTACACAAACAGTACGTCAATCACACAGTCATCCATTGATAGCAGGAACAAACACATCAATGGTCACAAAACAGTACGTCAATCACACAGTCATCCAATGATAGCAGGAACAACTGGACACATCAACGGTCACACAAACAGTACGTCAATCACACAGTCATCCATTGATAGCAGGAACAACTGACACATCAACGGTCACACAAACAGTACGTCAATCACACAGTCATCCATTGATAGCAGGAACAATGAACACATCAACGGTCACACAAACAGTACGTCAATCACACAGTCATCCATTGATAGCAGGAACAACTGACACATCAACGGTCACACAAACAGTACGTCAATCACACTGTCATCCATTGATAGCAGGAACAACTGACACATCAACGGTCACACAAACAGTACGTCAATCACACAGTCATCCACTGATAGCAGAAACAACTGACACAACAACGGTGACACAAACAGTATGTCATTGACACAGTCATCCATTGATAGCAGGAACAACTACACATCAACGGTCACACAAACAGTACATCAATGACACAGTCATCCACTGATAGCAGGAACAACTGACACATCAACGGTCACACAAACAGTACGTCAATCACACAGTCATCCATTGATAGCAGGAACAATTAACACATCAATGGTGACACAAACAGTACCTCAATGACACAGTCATGTATCAATAGGGAAGACAGCCAAAAAACATGAGTCATGAAAGAAACACTTTTGTCAATGAAACAGCTATTCATCTTTAGGGAAGACTATCAAAAACGATTTTGTGATACAACAGTATGCCAATAAAACATTCACTCATCAATACAGAAGACAGTAAATAAACTCAAGTCACGAAAGCAACATTCTGTCAATGACACACTCACACGTCAGTATATGAAAATGGTCAAAAACAAATGTGTAGAGAAACCAATGGTATGTCAATGGAAGATATTTGAAAAATGCATGCTATGAAATCAACAGTAAGACAATAAAACAGTTGTACATCAGTTGAAAAGACAGCAAAAAATACATTTGCCATTGCAGCTATGACTGTGTCTATGAGATCCTTCTTGATATGTGTGTGTGTGTGTGTGTGTGTGTGTGTGTGTGTGTGTGTGTGTGTGTGTGTGTGTGTGTCGCGCACATGTGCATATGAGTGCATGTGTGCATGTGTGTGCGAGCATGTGTTTGTAAGTGCGTGTGTGTGTGTGTGTGTGTGTGTGTGTGTGTGTGTGTGTGTGTGTGTGTGTGTGTGTGTGTGGCGCGCATGTGAGTGTGTGTGTGTGTGTGTGTGTGTGTGTGTCTTGTGTGTGTGTGGTGTGTGTGTGTGTGTGTGAGTGTGTGTGCATGTGTGTGTGTCTGTGTGTGTGTGTGTGTGTGTGTGTGTGTGTGTCTGTGCATGTGAATATGTATGTGCATGCGAATATGCATGCGAATATGCATGCGCATGCATGTTAGTGTGTGTACATCATTGTCTGATGTTTTCTCACTCACTGGAAAGTCTGAAAATGCATGGTGAAGACAGATAAAGATTCAGACCACACAAAATGTGCACTGCTGTATCCTACACAGTCATATAACACACCCACCCATACATACACACTCCAGTTGCTCCTTCTCATAGATAAGAATCTCCAACTAATTCTTTTCTTAAAAAAAAACAACCAAACAACCAATACTTTTTCCATCCTGTCTTTTTTTATGATAATCAGATACTGATTGCTCCTTGCCGGGCATCGACTGGACAAACCTGCATCTGACTGTGACAGGTGAGCCGGAATGAGCAAGAAAAAAAATAATGAAGGGGCGTGGTATACGAAATGGCAAACAAAAACAAAAATCAAAAACAAAACAAAAAAATTAGAAAACTATGAAATACACAAACAGTATTGTCAGAGAATAAGTTTTTTTTTTCTTCAATTAAATAATTATTGCTCAATCAAGTGGTCAGATACCTGTGTGCACAGCATTGTGAGCCAACATAATTTATGCATTGATTTTAATGTATATATATAATGCATGTACTATGTAAGTTATAAAGAAACAAGTGAATAAAAAATTTTATTGAGCAGTACAAATTCTGAAATTAAATTTGTTTGATCTTGATGTTCTAACTCTATCCCATCCTTTCTTTCTCTTTGCCTTTCCTTTTCTGCATCCCGATTTCTGTCAAACACGGTTCAGTTCTACTGCATGGTTATCATTCAGTGTCTCTGCTCTCAGTAACAATTTCATTTTCAATTCCACTTTCTCTTGTCCTATTTGCTGTATCTTGCTGAAATATCCAGTGGTCCTTCCAGTTCTGCTGTGCACTGGCTGGTGACTGCCTCCTTTTTAGTGCACAGAGCTAAAAGAGCACCCTTACCAACCATCCTCCCCTTCAGTGGTAGAGTGACCGTTGGCAGCTGGCAGGTAACAGGCTCAAACCTCATTAGAACTATTATATTAATGTGGGATTTTTGTGGGGATACTGGGCCATCTTTTGTACAAATAGTTCCCCACCTTCTGGACATTCTGTGCTAGTAACGTCCCCTTTTCCTTTCGCTCTCAGTAACTCTGTCTCCTCCTTTGCTGTACTGTCGTCTACTGTCCTTTCTGTCTACCATATCTTTTATCTATCTTTTTCCACAACCTCTTCCCACAAATTTCTGCACTCAACGAAGTCGGAGTGAACTGACTATACTCTCGAGTATAGTGTGAGTATCCCAACACGGTAAAATGAGTTCACACGCTACCAGATACTGGAGCGCTGAAGAAGAGGGTCCCGTACACCCTCTTCCCAAAGTTGCTCACTGCGCTACATGTTCAAATGGGAAGAGAGGAACCAATGTCAAATCTTATCCACTTCATTGATCTGACATCCAATTTCGGACCTGTTTACCCAGCTGGGCATGGGGGAGGGGTGCAGACATCTTCAAAATTTTGTCCATGGGATGGATGGGTCAGAGGAGTCAATATTTAACCAGGCTGTAATTTAGTGTTCTTAGTGTTCAAATCTGATCTTGCAGTAACTGCAAAGCATCAGGGTTTTTCAAAAGTGTCTTTCTGTGACACCTGGTCCACTGGTACACTTAAGGAGAAACACCTTCTCTCTCACCATTTATTTCACACTATACTGGAGCCTTCAGCCCCCACTGTTGTTCCTACATTTCAGAATACTGTCAAAGAAGCAAACAAGATAACGGTGTGCGAGAGTTAACAGGAGTTGTCGCTCATTCATCAAAGAAATACTGGCACATCAACACACAGAACAGTTGCTTTCCACAAGAGTAATTACCACTCTATAATTTCCTGTCTACATTTCTTTTATGTTTTTGTGCTTATTTTCTTTATATACACCCTATTTGGTGTATTTTGGCAAAACATACAAACACAATATGCTGAAATTGTATGGGTAACTGGTCTGCAACATTGCAAGTGTCCGTCTTTCTAGGGCTGGTTGATCTTGGATAAAATAAAAGGCAGCAAAGAGTCTTGTAGATAGAGACTTAAACAGAAGTGGATGATTTTGAAGAAAACCTGCACCGAGGGATAGCCTCCGGTTTCCTCCAGCACAAACATCTGCAAGCATTTTCTCACAGACAGCTTAGATCTAAACAAATCTTGAACCCTGTTGCTCCATGACAACAAAAAAGTTTTAATTGGGGAAGCACTATGGGAATCATGTACACAAAACATCTTCGCCGTCTTCCAATGTAATGCAACACCAGCACTACTCACGGGCCTCATCTCCAGGGCCCAAGATGACAGCGCTGATCTTGAGGTATCCCTTGGCCCCGGCCATGGTGTCTTCGGGGTCCCCCAGCAGCAGCCATTTGTTGAGCAGCGCATGGCGTGGCTCGTCATACACCAGGCCTATATCACACTGCACAACACACGTAGTCGCTCGCCATCATTCTCAACAAAAGGCTTTTCTTCTCAATTTTTCTAACAGTACAAATGTAATTCAGAACCTACTTAAAATCACTGGAAACAACACCAGACAAAAATGCAGGCATAGATGAATGCATCCATACATCTCCCACTAATGAAGTAAATGATAATTCAATTAACAGTATTGGACTAGTCAAAGAGCTGTCTGTGCAGATTGTTTCATAGCAATCTCTCAACAGCACATCTGATTAAACATGACAGAAGCCAGTCTTTCTGACTTCAAATATGTATTCTGATCTACCAACAGTCGCCCTGGTCTAAACTTTCAGTGTCTAATACTAACACTAAGGCTCGCGTTATCTGTTGTTATGTGATCGTTATTATTTAGGGGCTGTCTTCACCCAGTGAATCCTTCCAATAAGACTCATTCTTATAGAAATGAGATCAAAATCTTCCAAGAGATGGGTCAACACTGCCAATGCAGCTAAGTAATTACAAAACACACACACACCCCACACACACACACACACACGCACATTTTTTTTTCACCATTACAAATGTCAAAATCATTAAATTTTGCTTCTGTGACACTGTCCATTGTTAACATAATTTCTTTAAAGAATTCTAAGAACACAGCAAGAAAAGTTCTTACAAAAATGAAGACAGATTCTAAATTTAATCCCTATCTACCATTTACATGCAACATCACCACTCAAACGATAAAACAAGTAATCACCTTGAACGACCCGATCAGAGCATCAGAGCGCAGTCGCTTGGAGTTGAACACCTGAAACTGCAGCAGCTCATCAAAGAGCTCGGCAGGTGAGGCGTGGAAGTTGAAGAAGAAGGACTGGTTCCAGTAGGGGGTGTTTGTGGACTTGCGCACCCTGGTCTGCTGTGTCTGGTTGAAGACCGTTACACGCGTGACAGGCTGGATATTGGCTCCCTGCAACTGCCTTGCCTGGATCACCTTGATCCTCACCTGTTGATGCACATGAATTGCCTTGATGCATGCAGTATGGACAAGTTACCTTCATGTATGACACTTACACAGAGAACTGGGGTTTCAAAGTCCACAGAAATTTCCCCCGACAACCATGACGTCACAAACATTTTGTCCCACTGGTCATCAAATTGAGGGAAATCATACTCTACGAGGAGCAAGCAGGTTGATAGTATGAAACAAATCAGAATCAAACGCACATACACCCATCTATTCACACATATAACGAGTAGCGTGTTGGTGAGATAGTACTCAAAGCTGGTGCAAAATGTTGCCATTCAATATTATTTCATGTCACACACACACACATACATACACACACACACACACACACACACAACACACACACACACACACACACACACACATACACATGTAAAATCATATTTGAATCATACTGACGTAATCAAATTTAGACAGATTAGTTCGCTATCTTACAGGATAAAACTTAATGCGTTCATCACAAAATACAGTAAAAATGTTAGATGTTTATGTGGTGATCAAATTTCTAGCAAGCACATCATTTTTGAATGTCAGAGGTTAAGACCTATCTTACCAGTGATTTCTGAAAATTGTATTGAAGGCGTTTTCAAAAATGCTACTAGTTTGTTTAATATTGTGAAATGTTTACTTCATAGTCCTGTAGGACATTTGTTATAGACAAGTTGATTGTAATTTTTGTTAATGCTCATTTTTCTGCCTTTTTTTTTTTTTTTTCCCCCCTTATCAAAGAGACATAAATACATACACACACGATACGGTACCCCTCCCCTCCTCCTCCTCCCGATCCCCTCCCTCCCCCCTCCCCTCCCCCCGTCTAATATCACTATGTGGATAGACGTTAAATTAAAGACAACAACAACAACATGTAAAGGCACATGCATACACACACAGAATGACCGAAACAAAAGAGAGAAGGGGGAAGAAAAACAGGATTGGGGAGGTGAAGGGATGGAAGAGGAAGAGGGCCGTAACTAGGGATACGGATGTTGGCAGCACAGTAGGGGGAGGGGATATACTGAAATACATAATACCAGAAAGAGGGGGCAGTACCCGGAATGACAGACAGGAAGAAAGTCTGAGAGTTATGATCAAACTGTATTTGAGGAATTTCACCCCCATCTCCACCTCCCCCCACTCCCCAAAAGGTAAAAGAAAACAAAAGTGCGATGAAACAGGAAAATGGGTCTCCACCATTTGGGAACACATTATACAACACAATTAAGTGTGAATGAATGACTGAGAGACTGAATGGGTCAAAGTGAGCGTGTGTGTGTGTGTGTGTGTGTTGGCGAGTTTATGACCAACTGTGTGTATTGTCCAGCCACCACTTTACGACAAGAGGCAGTGACAGTGGTTACATGGAGAACAACAGTGGCTGCTGCAGCAGCACTGGCAGCACACCTGCTAAAGGCTGGTTATGGGTTCTGCTTTTGTAGTGGAGACGCTTGATCAGTACTGGATCTCCATCTGTCAGCATGCCGGCTTCACATATTTGTTTTCACAATTTTCACAGAAGTAATGTAATGTAATGTAAATGGATATTTATAGAGCGCTTTACCTCGCGAGAGCCCAAAGCGCATATTACAGAAACATGATAAAATACTAATTCTAACTCAGAGAACACACACACACACACACACAAACATACACATACACACACACACACACACAACACAAACATACACACACACACACATACACACACACACACACACACACACATACGTGCGCACACGCACACACACACACACACACACAAACACACACACACACACACACAAACAAACACACACACACAAAACAAAACACACACACATAGACAGACACACGAGCACGTCAAAACAAACTGCTTGCGCACAGAGATAAGCGGATATCGTTAATCAATCTGTGGGAAATGATGCGTCTTTAGAGAGGTTTTAAAAGTCTTTAAAAAGTCTGTGTTACGCAGAGAAGAAGGCAGACCATTCCACAGAGCAGGTGCCAGGTAAGAGGAAAGATTGTTGGCCTGAAGTTTTCAGGCGAGCAGAGGGAAGCCGAAGCAGACGAGAATCGGTGGATGAGCGTAAGTTGCGAGACGGAACATAGAGATGAAGGAGGTCAGAGAGGTAGGAGGGAGCCAGATTATTCAGTGATTTGAAAACCAGGAGGAGTATTTTTAAGTCAATTGATGTGAGACTGAACAGGGAGCCAGTGTAAGGATGACAGAACTGGTGATATGTGATCAGATCTAAAGGAGCGGGAGATCAGACAGGCGGCATTGTTCTGAACTTTCTGAAGTTTAGAAATAAGCCCTGAGGGACAACCGGCAAGGAGGGACTTACAATAGTCAAGCCGAGACAGAACAAAAGCACAGATTAGAGTGTTCAGGGCATTTTGAGTGAGAAAGCGGCAAACTCAGCTGATTCCACGAAGTTCAAGGTAGCAGGACTTGCACACATTAGAAATATGAAGTGTGTTTATAGTTTAGAATGAACACATGCACTGTTAACGTGGAAATGCACAACTAATATTTTTGTATTTCCCTCTTGTAATGCTTCACTGCTGTCAACTGATATTCTGTCCGATTTCATTGTATCCTTATTTAAGATCAGTCATGTTCACAAATTCTTCCTTTCAGGTGGCCTTAATGATACTGTGTGCCAGTGTGTGTGTGTGTGTGTGTGTGTGTGTGTGTGTGTGTGTGCATGTGTGCGTGTGTGTGTGTGTGTATTTATGTGTGTGTGTGTGTGTGTGTGTGTGTGTGTGTGTGTGTGTGTGTGTGTGTGTGTGTGTGTGCGTGTGTGTGCATGCGTGTGTGTGTGTGTGTGTGTGTGTGTGTGTGTGTGTGTGTGTGTGTGTGTGTGTGTGTGCGTGTGTGCGTGTGTGTGAGTGAATTGTGTGCATGTGTGTGTGTGTGTCTGTGCATGTGTGTGTGCCCATGCATGTATGCATGCATTTGTGTGTAAGTTTATATTTCTGTGACTGTACACTCATGCATATATATGAGCCATGTCAAATAACTGGACAAGCTTGCAGGCTTTTACCATGCTTCAAAATCTAACTGACTGCCTATCATGGTGCAGTGGCTGTAGTTCTGGATTGGAGATACTGGGTTTGAGTCAAACCTGATACTTCATTGGATTTTTCTGCACCATCCAGCTCACATCCAGAGTTGCTGTGTATGCCAAGGGCCCAAATGAGAAGACTGGAACTTTTTCAAACATTTAGCGAATGTGTCTCTGAGAGTGCTGTGCAAATTTCCTGACTAACATTAATACTACTAATGTTTGTGTCTCTCTGGCCAGGTCTGAACATTCCTCAATCAAGTCATCAAGGAAACTTTGAACATATCCAAATCATGCCATCCCATATACTAAAAAGGAAGCTTTGAACATTTTATAACATTTCCCAATCATGTCATTACAATGTATTATAGAAAGGAGCTGTAATCATCCCAATTATGTAACCTCAGACCAAAGTGGGCCTCCTGTGCAAATCACCATCACTGATCATCAATAAAAGAAAGAAAGAAAGTCTCAAATGTTATGATCTTTCACATGAGGCTCTAATGGTGACCTGAGTTTCTATTTTCTCACCAAATCCACGCTTCAAGGGTATCTCTGTGCCAGTCTTCTGTGACAGCAAGTTTATGAGGACTCTCACTGCATGGACATGGAGGCATCCTACAAAACTTGGATCTTAACACACACCACTGAAAACCACCTGTGTGACTCAGCAGCAGTGCAGGGTCTCCTCTGATAGGTTGCTTTGAGATCTGATACAGACTCTTCCTGACAGGCTGCCACTGTCAAGTCTAAGACAGAACACGTCTGGGTGTGGCTGCATATGTGGAAGCCTAAGTAAACGGCATGAGAGTAACATCTCTGTGAGTGCAGAGGATGGGAACAAAAAATTGCTGCACCCATTGGTGTAATTGCATACATGCTACACAGGGCGATGTGGAGGCAGGGAAATCAAAGAGGGTGGGGAAAAGGAAGAACAGCAGAAGTGCAAGACCTGAACTGCAACACGTCTATTCAAACATTCCAGCCACGGCACATTACCCAACACACTGGCATCTGTATTTTCATGCTTCAGTACATGTTCACACAGATTCTGTTTGCAGGGATAGCTTAAGCACAATGTGAACAAACCTATTATCCACAAACCAAAAAGACAAAACTCCCCAGTTATCTCTCCATGTGAACCGACAAGAGGCCCTCCTTATAACGCAGGCAATCTGCCCATGCTCCCTTGTGAACTTCATTGATCAAATTATGTAAGGAGTTAGCGAACTGGGCTCTAATTTGCAATCCTACACACCCAGCCTCCAGTTACGTGCGCTAATAGCTGAAAGCAATGCCCAAGAGACTGTGTTTCACTCCTAAGTTGTTTTTTTCTGTCAAGCTGCTGTAGGTGTCCCTCTCACCTACCCCCCTCCCCTCTCCCCTTTAATCTCTGTCAATACTCTACTCCTACTCCAGCTGTGACAGTCATCGTTTTCTGTCAGCGCAGTATGTGGGCGGCTTACCTCCTGTCAGCGCACAAAAGAAGTGAAGAGAACAGCCATGACATAGTAAGCACAAAATACACACTCACATTCATATGTACACCTCTTCTCTCTAATTCCCTACGCATTCATCCTGCTATCCATCTGTGTGTGTGTGTGAGAGAGAGAGAGAGAGAGAGAGAGAGAGAGAGCAAGAGAGAGACAGACAGACAGACAAAGAGAGACAGAGAGTATTTCAAAGTGAACTAATCACAATTCGTGGGTACACAAGAGTTAAAACCAGATGAACACAAATATCCTTCTGATTCAGTGAAACGATTAACAAACATCAAAGCCCAGTACATACCTTTGTCCATATATGCATGTACTGCACACATAGAGACAGACAGACAGACAAGAGACAGACAGGCACAGAGAGAGATGGGGGGGGGAGACAGACAGACAGAGATGAAAAAGAGTGAAAAAGAGAGAAAGCAGGAGTGAGACAGGGGGACAGTGAGGGAGGAAAGGAGGAAGGAGTGGAGGGAAAGAGAGAGAGAGAGAGTGATGAAGACAGAGGGACAGAGAGAGAGAAAGGTGGACCATTTCAAATGAACTTGACAGAATTTATGAGCAAACTTATGAGTAGACTTCACAAGTTAAAACCAGATACAAAAATCTGATTCAGGCAAACACACACACACACACACACACACACACACACACACACACACACACACACACACACAATACACACTTATCACACAGCTTGTCCATAAGTACAAGCATGTGCATGCATGCGTGCATGCATGTGTGCGTGCGTGTGTATCTATGTGTGTGTGTGTATGTGTGTGTCAGGGAGACAGACAGACAGACAGATGGACTGACAGATAGACCGACAGAGAGGGAGAGAGACAGACTGTAGATTCAAAAGACTTCCTAACCCAAGGGTAAAGGTTTTAAACAAGGCCAGAGAGAGAGACAGAGACAGACAGAATTGGTGGGAGAGAGGGAAGGAAGGAAGAAGGGGGGGGGGGGGAGGGAGAGAGAGAGAGAGAGAGAGAGAGAGAGAGAGAGTGTGTGTGTGTGTGAATGTGTGTGTGTGTGTGTGCATGCACGTGCACATGTGCATTGTTACAGGAGAAGATATGGCAAAGTCATAACAGCTAAAACAATATGATCAGGTTTTAGACTTTCCCATTATATTTTCAAATATAAATACGTATGTGCGCGTGTGCGCATACACACACTCACTCACACACAAACACACACACACACACACACACACACACACACACACAGCGCATGCATGCACATTCACTTTGGCAACTGTGGTAAAGGACTGCTCTGTGCATCTCTTTCTCTTCCGCACAGTACAAAGAAACTCTCCGGACAGTTTGACAGGAAAATGATTCAGCAAAACAAACAAAACAAAGAAACTCACTGGACAGTCTGACAGGAAAATGAGTCAGCAAAACAAACAAAACAAAGAAACTCACTCTCAATGGTGACAGATCCTGACAGTGAAAAAATGATTCAGCAAAACAAACAAACAAAGAAACCTCCGGACAGTTTGACAGAAAAATGATTTAGCAAAAAACAAAACAAAGAACACTCTCCGGACAGTTTGACAGGAAAATGAGTCAGCAAAACAAACAAAACAAAGACACTCCCCGGACAGTTTGACAGGAAAATGATTCAGCAAAACAAACAAAACAAAGACACTCCCGGACAGTTTGACAGGAAAATGATTCAGCAAAACAAACAAAACAAAGACACTCTCGGACAGTTTGACAGGAAAATGATTCAGCAAAAACAAACAAAACAAAGAAACTCTCTGGACAGTTTTGACAGGAAAATGATTCAGCAAAACAAGCAAACAAAACCAATGCGCAGTACACATCTTTGTCTGTATGTGCATGTCAGGCACACAGAGAGCAAGACAGACAGACAGATGAAGAGAGAGAAAAAGAGAAGAAAGGGGGAATACGGACAGAGTGGGAGAGAAGGAGAGAGAAAGAGAGTGAAGGAAGAGAGAGAGAGAGAGAGAGAGAGAGAGAGAGAGAGAGAGAGAGGGAGAGAGTGAGAGAGATGAAAAGCGAGAGAGAGAGAGAGATTGAAGAGAGAGATTAAAGGAGCATTTCAAAGTAAGCTGGACAGAATTTTTTTTAGTAAACCTATGAGTAGACTTCACAAGTTAAAACCAGAAATAAAAATCCGATTAAAGTAAACACACACACACACACACACACACACACACACACACACACACACACACATACACACACACACACACACACACACACACACACACACATACAGCATGCATGCATATTCACTTTAGCAAGTGTGGTAAAGGACCGCTCTATGCATCTCTCTCCCTTTCTCTCTCCACAATAAATATTTTCAGAAGCCACAGTACGAGGAAACCCTTTGGACACCTTAATACAAGGTCTTCAGAGAAGAAACACTCTTCAGACATGCTTTTCAGCCCTGAACTCCTTACTCTCTGAGGGGTGGGGGTGGGATGAGGGGTAGGGGGCAGCCACATCCAGATCATGGCTCCAAGATGCCCTTCTACTGTCAGTATGGCAGAACTACAGGGACCAGCAAACAGATGACAGAGGGTTACACGAGAACTGTTGATGACTACAATGGTGAGAGATGACTACAATGGTGACAGATGATACTGACAGGCTGGTCAGCAGGTTCAGATCATGTTTCTGCTATTCATAATAATTTGATCGGTGGTATTGCAGGTGAGATCAGGTTTCTATTCATAACAATTTACACTGCATGACACACCTGGCTCTCATGTGCCTTTGCAACACTGGCATTAATGCACAACGGCTAACAGGGTAGAAATGCAGAGACTATGCTTGTTAGAACTGAATCAAAATGTCCATGATGCTTTCATTCTGTTATTGTTTACTTTAAAGCAACAGACTGAAGTAATTTAATGATCTACCCTATAAATAAACCCAACTTCAACAGTGACCAGATGCCGTGGCGAAGTGGTTAGCGTCACGGACTCCCAGCTGGGAGGTCGTGCGTTCGATTCCCCTCAGAGTTATGTGTGATTTTTCTGCCCTGACCGGCTCCTACCCAGAGCTGAGTTTGTTAGGGCTCAGTTGGGAAAACTGGGACCACACAGTCGAGTTTCATCCACTCAATGGATTCGTCTCTGACAGAGTTGCTCAAGTTTTCTGACTGACACTGCAGGTGTCTGTACCTCTTGGGCCTGACTGACGCTGGGATATAATTATTATGAAAGGAAGCGTAGAATACAGCCCTGTCATGCAGTCTCAGACCGGAATGGAAATCTGTAGGATCATTTTCATCATCCTCATTCTTATTGATCAGCATTGAAAAAAAAGTCACAAATTCTGTGTCCCTTCATGCCCTGCTCTCACGGTGACCTCAGTTTCGATGTCCTCTCCACATCTGTGGCCTTGGATTGATTCTGTTGGGGTCATCTGTATCGGCGAGTCCATGGGACTCTGTCGTTGGATGGACATGGTGGCGCCCTCTGGAGGGTGAGCTCACTCACGCCGGCTTCACAACTAAGTAATTATTGTTGTCAGTAGGGGGCTTAGTAGGGGTGTCCTGCATATGCTAGATGAGAACAGGCGCCACTGAACACCACCGAAGTGACTCGACAGCTGTGCAGTGTCTCCTCTGGTGGGTTGCCTCTCGATGACTTGACACTGACTGCTCTCTGTAGAGTGCCAGTGCAAGGTCTGCAATGGGACTAACTGGGCTGTGGCTGTGGACAGGTGTCGGAATGAGCGACATGGGTGCACTGCCACTGAGGTGGCACAGAAGATAGGACAGCAAAAAAAACAAAAACAAAAAAAACAAAACCCTTCAACAGTCATCCCCAAAGAAAGGCGTGCTTTGTTGCAATCTGATAGTGCTGAGTGGAAACATCTGCTGCAGCTGTCAGTCACGACAGTGTCCTACATTCAAGGCTGTCCCAGGCAACAACATAGCAATTAATGTCTGACATTTCAAGGTCCAACGATCTAGGAATCACCAAACACATGCAGAAAACAAAGAGTCTTATCTGAATCTTTATGAAATCTTTGTTTATATCTGTTCACATTTCTGTGGATCTTTGTCAGCCATGTTCTATTGAACAAAAATCGAACATGATCTAGTGCATTTAGTAGTGTTAAAAAAAAAGAAGAAATACCTGGAGTACATTTACCAGTGTCCCGCTCCCTCCTTTTATCCCTTCCCCCCTCTCCCCCACATTGTTTCTTTTATCTTCTCCCCACATCTTCCTCCACCCTTTTCCCATTCCTCCTCCCTCCCCACCCCTTCCTCCTCTCTCCCTCCTCCCTCCCTCATTCCCCCATCCCTCCTCATCAAACTCTTCCCCCCACCCTGTATCCTCACCTTTCCTCTTCTAACCTTTTTTTCCTCCCCTCTAATCTTTCCCCCTTATCCCTCCCCCCCCCCCCCCCTTGCCTCTCTTGTATCCCATCTTCCCATCACTCCTTTCCCACCCTAACCCCTTCTCTCTCTCCAAATACCTGCTAAAATAAGTATCCCCCCCCCTCCCCCCCCGGAACTTACTTGATAGTCCGTAATTATAATGACACACCCCTCTCCTTTCTCTTGCACCTCTCCCACCTCCCCTCAGCACCATCTTAAGAAAAGTTCCTTTTAAAACTGAAGATAATGACTTGCGATGCGATAAGGCATATTCCCTTAGAGGGCTCACACTCTGAGGTTGGGAGAACAACTATGATTGGCCAATATGACTGATTTTTCGCATCTTTCTGGTCAACCAGGGTAGCTTCCTTTAAGAGGCTGGGGGAAAATACTTCTCTTCTCTTCCTTCTGTCTGTCTGTCTCTTCTTTTCTGTTCTCTCTCCTGCCTTGTCTCTCTCTCTCTCTTTCTTTCTCTTCTTTCTCTCTTCTTGTTCTGTGACTCACTGTCTTTCCCTCTCTTTCCCTCTGTCTTTCCCTCTCCTTCCCTCTCATGTCTTTCCCCCCTCTTCCAATAACACTGCTTATACATTCATGAACAAACCAACCCCAGTCCTCAACTGTTTGAACATACGTGCACAGCTTGTGGCCTGAAAAGCCGGTTATTCTAACTGCATTCCTCTTCAGCAAAGCAAACTGAACAATGGATAGGTACACAGGTAAGTCCGTACAATGTGTTGCTTTAAGAGAGTACAGTTGTGCATTTCTCTGCAGGTTTAACTGAAAAAGTGGTGGGAAAAGTTTAGGGGAAGAGAGGAGCCGCAACCTGGGATTGAGGATTTCTGTCAGATGAAACTCACAATTCAAGCACTCCCCTCCTCACATCCTGAATTATGATTTTGTCTATAAAAGAATCTGTTGTTGTGTTTGTTTGTTCGTGTTTGTGTGTGTGTGTATGTGTGTTTTCTGTCATCTTCTGTGCCAATCTGTCGCACAATCCAGTTTCCCTTCAACAACCACACCCTGGCTTGTCCCACTGCAACCCCAGCACCGGCAATCCACAGAGACAGTCAGTGCCACGTCATCACGAGGTGACCCACCACAGGAGGCACTGCACTGCTGCCTAATCACTTCAGATGTTTTCAGTAGTGCTCATTCTGATCCAACATGTGCAAGACACAACCTACTATGGCCCCCTACTGATGCAAGGAATTGCCTAGTCACAGAGTCAGCAACGAACAAGACAACAACAACAACAACAACAACAGAGTCAGCATGAGTCAGCGTCCTCCATGTCTGTCCCAACAGCAGTCCCCATGCCCCGGCTGATGCCTGCAACCTTGACATGAACTTGCCCAGGTCGTAACTGTCTGTTGATGCATGGTTTTGTAGGTCACACGTAGGGGATCTGTTTGCTGATACACGGTTCTGTTTGTTCTTTTATGGCTCAGTTAATGTATGGTTCCATCTGTAAATGTACGATTCTGTCTACTGATGTACAATTCTGTCCATCAAAGTATGGTTCTATTTGTCAATGCAAGGTTCTGTCCATACACCGTTCTGTCAAGGGTCCATCTGCCAGTATTAAGGTTTTATCAATGTATGGTTCAGTCTATCCATGAATAGTTTTGTGTCGATACACATCTCTGTCTGTCAAAATATGGCTCAGTCTGTTGATGTATGGTTCTCTCACTGTATGGTTCTGTCTGTCAATGTATGGTTCTGTCTGTCAATGTATGATTCTGTCTGTCAATATATGGCTCTGTCTGTCAATGTATGATTCTGTCTGTCAATGTATGATTCTGTCTGTCAATATATGGCTCTGTCTGTCAATGTACAGCTCTGTCCATCAAAGGAAGGATCTGTTTCTCAGTGCTAGGTTCTGTCAATAAACAGTTCCTCTGTTAGTGAATGATTCTGTCTATCAATGCATCATTTTCTCTGTTGATGTTTGGTTCTGTAGGTGAATTATGGCTCAGTCTCAGTCTATTAACTGACTGTTTTGTCTGTTAATGCACAGACCTGTTCGTCAATGAAAGGATGTCTGTTCATACACAATGTCATCCTTTAATGTATAGTTCTGTTTCTCAGAATATGGCTCTGTCAGTCAATGAATGGTTGTCTGTCCATCAATGTATGGTTTTGTTTGTAAATGCATGGCTTCATCTTTCAATTTCAGTTTCTGTACATGAATGAAGGGTTCTGATTGTCACTGCATTATTTTACATATATTAAACCCCTAACATTCTCTCCTGGCATTTCAATTTTTGATGAAATTTCCTCATTGCATTTTCACTCACATTCAGTCAACTTGAATCATCTCTCTCAGCGAACACACTCTTTCCCCCATAACCTCTCCTTCCCTCTCCCACACACACTTCTCTTGACAGCTGCGACTCCTCTCGATCCATTTCCATTATTTTCTTACCCAAAGGAGCCATGGAAAGAGTACTTAACTGGTATTCTTAGGCTCATTTATCTACATGTTCAAACCGGCATCCCTAAGAGTGTTATACCTTCATCTTTTTTTTCTTCTTTTAAATCTTTTTAAAAGTTCAAAAACAACAAACAAACAAACAAACAAACAAACCAACCAAAAAAACCCAAAAAATCCAAATGTTCAACTTGGCATCCATAAAAGTAATACCCTGATACCTCTTTAAAAAGTTCAACAACAACAAAAACAACAACAACAACAACAACAAGACAAAAACTCTATTTCTTCTTTTTCAAAAGTTCAACAACAAAAAAAGACATAACCAAAACCAAAACAAAAGCTCCCCCAAATTGTTACCTGAAAGTCAATTGGCTTATTTTGATCCAATCTGTCACGAGTTCTCTTCTTGGGCCTACTGTCTCTCTCTTCAGACTTGGGCTCTGCACTTCCGCCATCCGCCATGTCCTGCCCTCCTTGCTCACCCTTTGCTTTCTTATTTTTGTCCTTATCTCCTTGGCCATCCTTCTTGCCCTCTTCGCCCTTTCCATTCTGCGATCTGTTCTCTGATTTTCCACTGTCGTTGTCTTTGTCTTTGCCAAACTTAAACATGATGGCCAGCTACGTCTTAAAATCAGAGATAAAAATGCTTGTTTTTACTGTCCGGATTCCTTGATATGATGGGTATATATGTCTGCCTAGAATGGTCTGCTACACAGTTCATCCATCAAGGAAGTTCACAAGTGTAGTATGAATCATGCCTTGTCACGGCATTATTGTCTGCATCAACAGTCAATCCATTTTTCCCCGAGTTCCCTTTCTTCATCTACAATTTCTTAGGTATTAATGCAGGGACTGCATGCACTCAAATTCATGTTTTTCATATTCTTTTTCAAATCAAATAGCACTCAACATCTTCATTTCTTTTAAACACCATCACAAATAAGCAGAACTACATTGCAAAGTTGTAAATCAAGGCTTGTAATGGCAAAACGTAAAGAACCGTCAATGCACTGTGTGACCTGACACACACACGCTGGCTGACTTGGGCCACAAAAATGACTGTGCATCGACACTTCCTGTGTTCTCTCAAAAATCAACGACAACCTATGTAAACTGCCTCTCAACTACAATTTTCATTTTTGTGAATAACCTGGGGACAGTAACTTTTTACACAACACAAACTCATTTATCAGTTCATTCACTTGATAATGCTGGTCCACTCTGTGAAATCATAGAAGAAACCATTTGCAAATCTGAGGAACAGCACAACACCACAGCAATGCGCAAAGCGTCTAACAGCGCGCCAGTAAGCGGAGTTAAAAAGTGGCTCACATCAGTCCGTCACTGTAGCCAACTGTCTCCTCACGTGAATACGAAACACCGCCATCTGTGCACCTTGGGGTGAGACAACTGAAACAGGTTCCCCCCTACGCATCTGCCTACCGATGAAGCGCACTACATACATGACTCTGCACACTGGTACTGCTGACAGCAGCTGCATTAACTGGTTCTCACCATCCCCGTATTAACTGCTTGTAACTGCCCGTAATGCCCCTTTGATATCCCGGACATGTGGCCTCATGACATTTTCATGGCCTTGGGGCAGCCTCAGACCACTCTGAAACATGTCTGCCCACCGTTTCCTTCGTCACACCCGGTCTTTGTCTTCATCCGTTCAGCCTGATGCATAACAAGCTGATAAATAATTGTCCTTTGTAATCAAAATTTCATTTACTTACAAGCTAAATATCCTTAATAATGGAATTCCCTTTCATTTACATGTGAGGCTGATCAACAACTGTCCATAATCACGTGTTTCATACCCTTGTATCTCCTCAGAAAAAATTCACTTTATGTCTAGTAAGTGAGGTGAGCCAAATATGCATGCACGGAGAGAAAAATGTCCATATATCCAAAACAATTACATGACTCCATGATGTTTGGCACAAACATGCTATTAGTGATCTATTTAGACCGTTAAAATATGAAGTGACCATTTCTGGCCTAGGAAGTCTTATCATTTACAAGATGCATTGACACATTTCTTTCTGATCAGCTTAGCAACACATGGAACAGATCTGCTCATGTTATTAGTAGCTTTTAAAATGTTTTGTTCCAATCAACAGAAAGCCATTCAGAATAATAGATTTTCTGTCACCATTTACAAACACTTTGCTATAACAATCAGTACATCACAATTTCTTCTACCGATTATGGTGCATGTATGCATGTGTGCGTGCGTGTGTTTGAAAGAGAGTGTGAGAGACAGAGAGAGAGAGAGAGAGAGAGAGAGAGAGAGAGAGAGAGAGTGTGTGTGTGTGTGTGTGTGTGTGTGTGTGTGTGTGTGTGTGTGTGTGTGTGTGTGTGTGTACATGTGTGTGTGTGTGTGTGTGTGTGTGTGTGTGTGTGTGTGTGTGTGTGTGTGTGTGTGTGTGAGTGTGTGTGTGTGTGTGTGAGAGAGAAAGAGAGAGAGAGAGTGGTGTGCGTGTGTGTGTGTGTGTGTGTGTGTGTGTGTGTGTGTGTGTGTGTGTGTGTGTGTGTGTGCTTGTGCATGCATGTGTGTGTACGCGCGCGAGTGTGTGTGTGCGTGCATGCATGGGTGTGTGTTTGAGACAGAGAGATAGTGTCAGTGTGTGTGTGTGTGCGTGTGTGTGTGTGTGTATATACACATGCACATATGTGCATGACTAGGAGCATGTACGCATGCATACAACCACATGCTTCCGCACAGATGCTTACATGTACTCATGTGCATATGCTTACCCCTCATGGGCAAATCAATCCAACTTCACAAACATACACACATCAAATGTCTCCAGTAGCAAAAGATAAAAGAAAAAAAAAGAAAATCACTCTTCTAATATTGCACAGTGCACCAACTACTGCTATGAACCAATATGACCGATTACAATCTTCTATCCTACCAACCATCCACGTAGCACTATCACAACATTCCCCCATCCAACAACTCCCAAATAGCTATGCTCCACACAGGGGTTTTTCCCACCAAACCAACTGTCACAACACGGCTTGCAGCTTTGGTGGCTGGCTGATCCCAAATGGTCTTAACAACATATGTGACATGCACCACAAAAATGAACGGCTCTGCACTGATATTCAAATATAAACATGTCAATCGATTTTATTCGAAACCTAGCTAGATTACTGATCAATACTTTTACAATTACTAAAAAAAATTTCTTTTTAATATACAAGTAAGCAAAAGATAGTATATAAAATTATATAAAATGTAACAGTAACAAAACAAAGTTGAACACAAAATCATATACAATGTAATAGACAGTAACAAAACTAAGTTGAACACATTGATAAAAAAACAAAACAAAGCCATATCAATACATAAATAAACAATTCAATTAACTGTTTCTTCAGAATCATACCAATAAATAAATAAACCTTTTTCTGCTTTTTTTTCTTGCTGTTGTTCCTGTCCCATCTTCTATGCTCCCCTGAAGCATCACTCCCACGCCATTCATCCTGGCTTCCAATACACAGCCACATCCAGCTTGTCTTATCACAGCCTCAGCACCAGTAATCCACAGGGAGCTCTCAATACAGATTGTCACAAAGCAAGTTGCAACTGACCCCATGAGACAAATCACTGCCGCCAAGTTGCCTTGGTTTCATTCAGTGATGCCTTGCTCTAGGACTTTCCCTACACAACTCCCTTCTGATGACAAGTGTTTAACTGAGGAGCAAACATGAGAGACCATTGCCCTTTGGAAGGTGTTACCAGTCACCACATAAGCCTAATGACAGAAACTGTGGATTCTTATGAGTTTGAAAAGAATTTCACTAGGGGCATGAACTTGGAGAGGAAATCACAACTGAGTCATTGATCATGAGAGAATGAGAACTTTTCTTTTTGATGATAATCAGAAGATGTTGAATAAAATGCAGTGGAACTCCAGCCTGACTAGCAATGACATGACTGGGCTGTACTCTACTCTTCCTTTCATTGCCTAAGCCAGCACCAACAAGGCCTTAAAGAGACAGACACAGACACCTGTGGTTTTTGGTCAGGATAAGCAAGAGACGTGTCTATCAGGTGGATGAAACTAGACTGTGTGGTTTCAGTCTTCACATCTGAGCCCATAATACACTCTACTTGGGTAGAAACAAGTCCAGGCTGAAAAATCCCACAAATAAATGCCTCTGATGGGAATCGAACCAACCACCTCCCAGCCCTGAAGTCAGAAATTCTAACCACTGCACAACTCCACAGTTCAACCTAATGTGTTTCTCCTCAACCCGTGTTTCCTGTTTAGTAAAGAGTCTGCCCTCACGGAAGTGTCCCATGCTTTTTCAAAACCATATAGAAACCTCTTCAACAGGAAACTGTGTGAAGAATGTTTCCCTTTTTATGTTACTCTCTTTGACTATGTCTTGAATCCCTGTCTCCCTGAAATGTTGTGCCAGCAGTTTCTTCTTTTCTGTCACCCTCTTTGAATTTTTTCTCCCATTTCTTTCTTCACCATCATCCACAGTTTTACCCATCTTTGTTCACACTTTTTTCTCTTGTTACTCTTTATATTGCACCACCTTTCCTGTTGTAACCTAGCAACTAGCTAATGAGATTGTCAACACTGTTCAGAGTGGAGACTTGCTCACATGCTGTCCATTTTGCATTGCCTACTTGCCCCCATTTTCTGTTTTTTTGTTTTTGTTTTGTTATTTTGTTGTTTTTTTTGCCTGTAATTTTCTTAATACTAATTCTTGATTTATGGCAACAAGGAAGAAACACTGGTCAAATTCTTTAAATCTGATCAATCTTATTCATGCAAAACCTAAAAATAACACAGATGACAATTATACACTGATACCAGTCTTTCAAGCGAGTGATCTTTACACAATATATATCTCTGAAAACAACCCAGGTAGCTTTGCTGCTTGTGTTGTTTTCTTCTTCTTTTCAGGATCGGACTACCACTGAAATGGCCTTGAGTAGCTGAGTAGTAGTAACTGGCTAGAATACTAGTAGTGCTGAGCCACTCATTTGCTATCCCCTAGTCTCACAGAATATTAACGGCACACTTGATTTCAATGAAGGGAAAATTGATGAGCGTTACACCTGTTAACATGCCACCATGCTGTCCAAGCCAATTCTCTCCCTGCACTCTTCAAACACACACGGCTTAATAGGGTTTTGAATGGGGCCTTCATTGTGTTTGCTGGTGACTGCACACCTCATTTGTGACAAACAACAATATACTGCATAGTGTGCGATCATGTGACTTTTTTTTCATTTTTCATTTTCATTTCTATTTCATTTATCTATTTTTTTTATTTATTTTCTTTTCACTGTCCTATCGTCTGTGCCACCTCAGTGGCACTGCACGCACACAGCTCATTCTGACCACCCATCCACAGCCACAGACTGGCTCATCCCACCGCATCACGTGATTATCGATTCGTCTGCCTCTTTTGCATATGATTATTACGGTACATATACATTACGTTAATTGATTATTCATCTCTTCCGCTCACTTCTGCAGCCATCTGTTACAGCCACGTACCGTATCCTCTCTCTCTTTTCTCTCTTTTTTTTCTTTCTTTTTTTTCATAAGGTCCCATCTTCCATGCTACCTCAACAGTATTACTCCCATGTCGCTCATTCAAGCCCAAACACAGCTGCGCCAGGTTCTGTTAACATGTCCAAGCACCAGCCATCCACAAGCAGCTTTCAAAGTCAGTTTTGTATAAGGCCCTGCACCTTGACCAGACACTGCACTGACCATTTTAAGGAGTGTTCCGTGGTGCCTCTTCTTACCTTCGATAAAACCACTTACTAAGTCCTCTCTTGATGACAATAAATGCACAGTCATGGAGTCATGGCGAGTAAACAGCTTTCTTCCATTCCCTGAAAAGAGTTTGCAATTGCAACAGACCAACACAGCACCCATGCACCTGCCAACACAAACACGGAAGGGAAGCTGGAACTAAGGTCTCTATGAAAGCAAAGCATCAGAGGCAGAAGAATGATGAGAAGCGAGGATAAGGATGATGACAATGACACTATGAATTTTCAACTGGTCCAAGAAAACAGCCAAGCTTGTACTCTATGCTTCTTGTAGCAATACATCCTTGCAAGAATACAGGCCCTAAAGAAACAGACACATGCAGCACTGGTCTGGAAATCTAAGCAGAAGTATCTTACAGAAGTGTTAAATATAGATACACCCGACTGTTAGCCCCACTTCTTCCTACTTGGGTCCATAACAACTCTGGATATGGGGAGGCAGATGTAGAAAGATCCCTGAATGGTTTTGTGGGGCTGAAATCTGCATCCTCTTGTCTGTTTTATTCCATGATGCTAATGATTTAGCTAAGATATCTGCTCTCTTTCCCTCTCTTTCAATACTGACCCTCCCCCTTATTCATCCTCATACTTATAGTTCACCTGCTTGTTTTACTCTATTCTTTGATTTATTGCTCATCCCACCAATTTCATACTGCATGCAAGTCAACTAGTCATTGTTGGGTAACTGATATTCTCTCATTGTATGCAGTTTGTTTACCTGCTTTCATCACCTGTATTTTATTATTCCCTTTACTGCTCATCTCACCTGTTTATTACTTTGTCCATCTCACCTGTTTATTACTTTGTCCATGTAAATTTGTCAATGCTTGGTAACTAATGCTTCCTCACACTTTATACTCTGCCTGCATTACCTGCTTTTCTTGCCTTTGTTTTATTCTTCCATTTGTTTGCAATTCATCTGGCCTTTTTCTTCCTATGTACATGGCATCTAGTCACAGCTGAGTAACTCATATTCTGCCATGCTATACATCTACCATCATGTTGTTTCAACCACATCACATTACCTTCTAAACATACATATACACGCTTTTGTTCATGATGGAGATAAGGCTTTCACAATCAGCAGTCCATAGGTATGTTTGTCAAAGTTAATGAAGGACTTTTTTGTTCTCAGATTCATCAGAAAAAGGAATCAAGAAACAGCAGAAAGGCTGTATAACTGAAAATGACCTAATTTTTATGTTACACCAATTCACTCAAACAATAAACTTATCACAAACTGAAAGTCAAAATGTGTAATGCACCTCCCTTCAATAATTTCTACTCATTAATCTTTCCATTTAAACGCTCACACACACACACAGACACACACACACCACACACACACACACACACACACACACACACACACACCACAAACACACACACACACACACACACACACACCACACACACACACACACACAGACACACACACACACACACACACACACACACACACACACACACACACACACAAAACACACAACACACACACACCACACACTCGTGCCTGCACAACACCACACTACAGAATTCATATCACCACAGTACCACTTTCTCTCTCTGTCTCAATTTTTCTGTTTTTCTTTCTCACTCACTGTCGCTGTCTGTCCATCTGTCTTTCTATCTTGTCTCTTTCTGTCTTCTTAATTTTGTTCTTAATCGTTTTCCTTATTTCTATCTGTTCAGCATTTCAGTATCTTTCCTGTATGCTTATGACCATTGACACAATGAATGGCATAAACTGTAATGATGTGTGCATGACATAAACAGACTGCCCCAGCCTAATGTCTTTATCATTTTGTATCAAACATACATCAATCAGTCCATCCATCTGTCAGTCTAGTCAATCAGAGTGAGTCTGTGTGTGTGTGTGTGTGTGTGTGTGTGTGCGTGTGTGTGGGGTTTAGCTTAATGTGTTGAGGAAGCCTCCTAGACAGCAGTATGTTGGGACACAGGTGTTGGAGGCTAAACAGTGTGACGCAAAACATACTCTTAAATACCAGCCGCCGTGGCGAAGTGGTCAGCGTCGCGGACTCCCTGCTGGGAGGTCGTGGGTTCGAATCCCATCAGAAGTCATGTGGGTTTTTCTGCCCCGACCGGCTCCTACCCAGAGTTGAGTTGCTGCGGACTCAGTTGGGAAGACTGGGACCACACAGACGAGTTTCATCCACTTAATGGATGCGTTTCTGAGAGTGTTGCTCAAATTTACTGACCAACACTGCAGGTGCCTGTATCTCTCGGGCCTGGTTGACGCCAGGATATATTATGAAAGGAAGCGTAGAGTACAGCCCTGTCATGTAGTCTCAGACCGAAATGGAAATCCGTAGCATCATCTCAATCATCCGCATTCTCATCGATCAGCATAAAAAAAAAAAAAATGTCTCAAATTCTGTGGCCCTTCATGCCCTGCTCTCATGGTGACCTCAATTTTGATGTCCTCTCCACGTCTGTGGCCTTGGTTTGGTTCCGTCAGGGTCACCGGTATCGGCGAGTCCATGGGAGCTGTCGTTGGACGGATGTGGTGGCGCCCTCCGGAGGGAGAGCTCACTCACGCCGGCTCCGCGACTAAGCAATTATTGCCATCAGTAGGGGGCTTAGTAGGTGGTGTCCTGCGTATGTTAGATCAGAACAGGCGCCACTGAACACCACCGAAGTGACTCGGCAGCAGTGTAGTGTCTCCTCCGGTGGGTTGCCTCTTGACGACTTGACATTGACTGCTCCCTGTGGATTGCCGGTGCCAGGGCTGCGGCGGGGCCGACCGGGCTGTGGCTGTGGACGGGGTGTCGGAATGAGCGGCGTGGGTGCACTGCCTCTGAGGTGGCGCAGAGGTTGGGACAGCAAAAAAAAAACAAAAAAAAAAACCTTCCTCTTAAATAATATCACCACAGCGTAATATAATCCCTGTGCAGTAGTGGATAAAAACAGCCCCCACCCCCACCCCCTCCCTACCCACATACAGCATTAATCAATGTAATTAACAGTCTGTTTTGTGCCATTTGTTTTAAGTGTTTTGTGATTGTGTAGTGAGTGCACAGTGTGTCTGTGCTTTGTAATGTGTGTGTGTGTGTGTTGTGTGTGTGTGTGTGTGTGTGTGTGTGTGTGTGTGTTCAACGTGTGTATATATTGATACGCAAGTATGTGGAAATGTATGCGTTAAAAAGCATGTTACTGAAAATTGTCGGAGGTAAGAATGCTTAGTCACATGATGCATTTTTCAGTGGGTGTGCTTTCTTGCTCTCTCTCTCTATTTCTCTGTCTTTGCCACCATCTCTGTTTCTCTCTCTCTCTCTCTCTCTCTCCTTCTTTGCCTTGTCTCTCTCTCTCTTCTCTCTCTCTCTCTCTCGGTCTCACAGGATGCATTTTGCAGTGTGTGTGCTTTCTTACTCTCTCTCTGTTTCTCTGTCTTTGTCACTATCTCAGTTTCTTTCTCTCTCTCTCTCTCTCTCTCTCTCTCTCTCTCTCTCTCTCTCTCTTCGTCAATAATGTCAATAATGTCAATGTCCTAAGTACAAAGTTATTCGCGAGCGTTACATACCTTTCAAGTTTTATAGACGACCATCGGCTTTTAAGATGTCGTTACTGCTCGCTAACGGAAAAATCTGTAATGCTGTGGCTACATTCATAACGAAAGCTCTTGAGGTCAGATGTGGACAGACTGATGTGACTTAGAACCGTTGTTCCTGCATGCACCGTCAAAGTTGCCTTAATAATATCACACCGATAGCGTGTGATTGAGGTGTGTGTGTGTGTGTGTGTGTGTGTGTGTGTGTGTGTGTGTGTGTGTGTGTGTGTGTGTGTGTGTGAGAGAGAGAGAGAGAGAGAGAGAGAGAAAGCGAACATGGTCAACGATCGTTGATTATGTTCGCGAGATTTATTGTTTAGTTTTGTGTGTTTATGCATATACTGTATTTGACGATGCATTGATTTCTTTCCTTACTTATTTCATTTGCGATCAGTTTGATTTTGTTTCTACCCCCTCCCTCTGTTCCCATTGACACGGGCATGTGGCCTAGTTCAATTAAAACATTTGTCTTGTCTTGTCTTGTCTTGTCTCTCTCTCTCTCTCACTCTCTCATGGTCCCTCTCTGTCTCACTCTTCTCCCTTTCCCTAAAAATGACATGGCTTTGGATGACAATCCACACTGGTATTATGTTAGACATAAACATAAGGCATACTAAATCCTTGATTGAATAAAGGTCTTCTGAGTTCTGTGTTCTGAGTTCTCTCTCTCTCTCTCTCTCTCTCTGTTTCTCATACTTTCTTCTTTTTCTACTTCTTCTTCTTCTTGATCTTCTTCTTCTTCGTCTTCGTCTTCTTCTTCCTCTTCCTTGCTGTTCTTGTTACATATATAGACAATTTACTTTCTGCACTATTGTTGTGAATTTTTGTTTAGCCTCAGGGCTGAGTGTAAAAAAGCATGCTTGTATGCTTATCTCATATCCCTGAATAAACAAAATTTTGTTCGTTCGTTCATCTCTCTCTCTCTCTCTCTCTCACTCTCTCTCTCTCTCTCAAAAGCCATAGACTTGGAATATGAAAATGAGAATCCACATTGATTTTATACTGGACATAGATATAAGGCAGTGAGTGAAAAAGAAATTGAGAAGATAATAACAAGACAAATAGGAGTTACACAGATAGGAGGGTGAAAGAATAAAGACACAGAGAGGGAGGGAAACTGTAAGTAAGATATTTCTTTGTAAAGACGAAGGCCTGGATACGCCAGAATGATAAGACCAACATTCTCATTCATTTTGTTTCAGTTTCTTCCCCTTTTAAATGTTTTATCCAAACTGAAACTTAACAACTCCACAACTGCTCCATTCTTAGTTCTTACTGACAGTAACAGGACTGACATTCATTAGCATTTGTGTGTTCATGTTTGTGTGATGGATTGCTTTCCAAAGGACACTGGAGAATACATGCTGTCCCATCACAGGTCATTATTTCCACAGCAACCTCTTTAAAAAAAAAAAAAAAAAAAAAGATACAGTGTATTTCTGCTATCAGTTTAAATTTTGTGGCTAAACAGCATTTACACTGGAGAATACATGCTGTCCAATCACAGGTCGTCATTTCTACAGCAACTTTTTTTTAAAAGATACAGTATATTTTAGCTATCGGTTTAAATTTTGCAGCTAAACAGCATTTCATAGTTTAAAAAATGATGGAGATTAGACATTTGTAACGCCTTCTAGTAATATATATCACCACTGCATCTCAAAAAGAAGATCACAAATAGTCATATCCAACTGGTTATTCTTTCTTATGGTATATTTTCTGTGATGGAATTTAACAATGCCTCTCATACTTATGTACCACCCACCCTCCTACCCCCAACACAAATATCCAGTTAGCGCATGTTCTCAAAAACAAACAAAACTAAAACACACAGCCACCACTCCCTCCCCCCCAATACACACACACACAAAGACCAATGTACAAGGGGAAGTAATATCCTAGTCTGCAAAATTGTGCACAATGTGTAATTATTTCCCTTAGAAAGTAGAACCTCAAGGGAGAGCTTGACACTACAAGGTCTTCAGAGATAAATCCCCCCGCTCTGACAAATGTTTTGGCTCTAAACTCCTTACACTCTGAGAGGGCTGGGCCATATGCACGCCATGATTCCTAGATGCCTCTCTACTGCCAGAGTTTTTTATAACTCAATGTCACACTGGTATACAGTCAAAATGGTCGAATCTCTGTTCAAATTGTCAACCTAAAGTGCTCTCAAGCTGAAAATCATTCACAATGGAACAGTCAAATAAACAAGTCTGTCCATGTATATGTGATACTATATGGAAAGAGAGATATGCTGTGAATATTTAATTCATTTTAATAAGATCTTATTTTATTCAGTATCACTGATCTTTTTCTTTAATGTCTCATTTG
This sequence comes from Conus canariensis, assembly GCA_033310375.1. Taxonomy (NCBI): domain Eukaryota; kingdom Metazoa; phylum Mollusca; class Gastropoda; order Neogastropoda; family Conidae; genus Conus; species Conus canariensis. The sequence continues at coordinate 87,346,270 of CM065718.1, forward strand.
AATATAGGTACAATATCAATCCTGCCAGTATTGATCAAATATCTAAAAGCAGAATGTGCTTTAAGTGCAAACTTTGTATGCATTATTAATCATAAGAAAGTGCAAATTACTACCATTAAATTGGCAAATTCATTTATTTCAGCTGGCAGACAGACGTTCATGTACTTTAGTAAACACTCTTTCAAATTTTTTTGACCAAAATGTACACTACCCACTGTATATTACTGTGTACCCACTGTATATCCATCATCAGTTTTGGAGACTGTTGGTCTACAACCATTCAAATACCTGTCATTTTCCTCTTCATCTTGCGATTTACAAAATATACAGTAGAATTCCAACTGGAAACGAAGAATGACTGATCACTTATCTCCTCAAATTTTGCACCCAACTTGAGGAGATAAGTGATCGTTTATTCGTTTTCATAATCCTGAATATTGTTTGTCTTGCCCAAACAAGACCAAAGAGGTCGTAGTGCATCATGTTCTGTCTTGTAATTTGTTTGTCTCTTTCGTTCCCCGGAACAGTAATTTTTCTTTTAAGTTTGAATCAAATTCTGTGCAACAATTACAGCCAGAATCCATTTGAGTCTTGTCAAAAGCCTCTCTGGCAGTCAGCCTCGCTCACATGGCCATGGTGAATTGGGGGGGAAAAAATAAATAAAATAAACAGGAAAGTAAATTTAGTTTTGAAACCAGTTTGATGAAACAAGTTTTAATACCCAAACACTGGTCAGGCTCAGGATCAGAATTCTGTTCACCAATGCGTGGGCAAAGCTCAGGTGTTAGGTTAAGTGTTAAACTGGCTTGGTATTTCTTAAGTGCCAATGGGTAATATCTGTACTTTTCTGAAATTATGTTCTAAAATTCTTAAATACAAAAAGAATGTGGAAAGTGCATGTGCTTACTTAAGAATGTCCCTACAGTGCAATAAGGCACTGGGAAGAATTAGTGTCCCCTTAGTAGGAAGAAACTCTAGGGACAGCTTGGGAAGAATCAGTGTCCCCTTAGTAGGAAGAACTCTAGGGACAGCTTGGGAAGAATCAGTGTCCCCTTAGTAGGAAGAAACTCGAGGGACAGCTTGGGAAGAATCAGTGTCCCGTTAGTAGGAAGAAACTCGAGGGACAGCTTGGGAAGAATCAGTGTCCCGTTAGTAGGAAGAAACTCTAGGGACAGCTTGGGAAGAATCAGTGTCCCCTTAGTAGGAAGAAACTCTAGGGACAGCTTGTCTTCAGAGAAGAACCCCCTGAGACAAGTGTTTTGGCAGGGGGACATGTGTATGTAAGGCTATGCATTCATACAGTTTCTGGCCAGTGGGAAGGATCAGTGTTCCCTAAGTCATTAAAAGATATCTAATGATAGATCCTTCAGTTTTTTGCAAATTTGATCATCTCTAGAAATAAGATTTGCATTCACTCTGGTATCAGAAAGCTGCCTCTGACCGGTTTCAAAACAACACTGTCAGAGAACGAACTACACTGTTTTAAGTTTTAAGTTTACAGGACAGAACTGAGTTTAGTTCAATGGTCAAGCTAATGGTCTTTATAGCCTCCCCTGGATTGAAACTACTTTGTGAATGCCACAATGTGTGGGCAGGGTGCCGATTTATACACGGCAGTACAATGCCACCATGTTAAATGCTATGCTCCGTAAACCTACACATAATCAACAATTGAGAAGTGTACCTCAAAACCAAGTGTGGAATGAAAGCATGATGCACAATTATAATTCCAAGAAATATCACACTTCTTAAAACAAAATATAAATAATGCAACAATGCAATATGGAGGGCAATCATTTTTGAGTCAGTCTTGTTTTCTCTCTCTCTCTCTCTCTCTCTCTCTCTCTCTCTCTCTTCCGCTTTCTTCCCCCCACTATTTTTCACCGACATATGTGCGTGAGTCTATGCGTTCATACAGTTTTGGTTGTCTGTGCACTATTGTGCTTGCTTGCGTGTGTGTGTGTCCATGAGAAATTCTTATGTTGGCATTTTCTAGGTAAATAACAACATTAAAGTAAACAAACCTGGCATAATGACAAATATGGTCAAGACCTTTCCAACCATCCTATTGGTAAATATGTCACCAAATAATAACAGGCATAAAACTGTGAAGCAATAGTTTTAATCTGAAAAAACTGCCTTCTCTTCGAAATTTTGACTAACCATAGCGCCACTTTTGCCAAATACAGCTAGGTAAGAAAGGCCATATACATATCTTGTCAAATAAATCTAAGACCAGTTCATGATTTGCAGTGAAACAAACAAGTGAATCAGCATAAAATAAGCAATTCAAACGGCCTAGTTAGAAAAATAACAAATCTTTGCTAAATCCGAAAGAATAAGTTGTGAATATCATGTCTCAGTAAACATGACAGCAATCGCAGTCATGAGAAAATCAGAAATGATGTGTCCAATCAGGTAAGACGCCATATATATCACATTAACCCCTTCACTGCCACAGTATAATAGCACATTTGAAAATCTGTATGCTGTGGTAAAATTTAGCTTTTTTGGGTAGGTTCAATGAAATGGTTACTGCTCACTTATTTCTTGACAGATCTCTTTGATTTTTTGCATGTTTTGTTGTTATGCATTTGTCTACAATGTCCTGTCAAAATGACTTATGTTGATAATTAGTATAGCAGAAATTGACATAATTATAAAAATGTTACCAAAAATAACAGTTTTCGAGTATACACAAACACGTTGCGCCAAACAGAATGAGTCAAAACACTGAAAAAGTGGTCTTACTATTTATTGAATATCAGCACTAACACATGACAGTCATATCAATCCCAATGAATGTTGTTCTTGATGATAATCTGCTCATAATTGGGGGTACTATTTTTTAGGTAAAAAGGGACATAATCATGCTTTTCACGGTATGTTCACTAACATGTACATTATTCATCTATTTGTTGAGTTATTTGTTAGATTTTTTGTGGATTACTTACTTATACCCCTGTCTACAATTTCACATCATTTTATATTGGTTTTGTTGGTTATGATGATGGTTCACACTAATAACATGTGATAAAACAGTTTTTGTTTTGTTTTCAATGTGAGAGTTTTAGAACAATTGAGCAAATAAAAGCCCACTAAACACAGCAAAAATATCTTTCGGTGGTAGCTCAACAACATTACAAACATCTGGGATTCATATTGTTGTCAATAAATGTTCCTCTGTGTAACAATCTGTATGTTACTGGGGGTACCCCAATTCTACTAGAAAGGGGCATAATTTTACTATTTGGGGTAGGTTCAGTACCTCAATCACTGCTTATGTATTTCTTTACATATGACTTAGATTTTATGGCTTCTCTTTCCTTATACCACAAACTTTGATGCTATATCCCAATAATGTAGTTTTGTGGGCCATTAGGGGATGGACAGGGATACATATGTTGGTGGTTTTACAAAAAGAACAATTTTCAAGTATACATAAACAAATTTCACCATATAAAATCAGTGTAAACAACGAAAAAGTGGTATGACTAATTGTTCAACATCAGCACTAACACATGACAGTCATATAAATCCCAAGGAATGTTGTTCTTGATGACAATCTGCTCATAATTGGGGGTACTATTTGTTGGGTAAAAAGGGGCATAATCATGCTTTTCACGGTATGTTCACTAACATGTACATTATTCATCCATTTCTTCAGTTATTTGTTAGATTTTTTGTGAATTACTTACTTATACCCTTGTCTACAATTTCACATCATTCTATATTGGTTTTGTTTGTTATGATGATGGTTCACACTAATAACATGTGATAAAACAGTTTTTGTTTTGTTTTCAATGTGAGAGTTTTAGAACAATTGAGCAAATAAAAGCCCACTAAACACAGCAAAAATATCTTTTGGTGGTAGCTCAACAACATTACAAACATCTGGGATTCATATTGTTGTCAATAAATGTTCCTCTGTGTAACAATCTGTATGGTACTGGGGGTACCCCAATTCTACTAGAAAGGGGCATAATTTTATTATTTGGGGTAGGTTCAATACCTCAATCACTGTTTATTTATTTGTTGACATATGACTTGGACTTTATAGCTTCTCTTTCCTTTTACCCTAAGCTATGATGCTATATAATATAATCTAGTTTTGTTGGCCATTAGGGGATGGACAGGGATGTAACAAAATGGTGGTTTTACAAGAAAACAGTTTCTGAACACACACACACGTTACAACACTGACAAAACCTTCTGTTAGTGTATACTCAGCATCACGGTAAGTATACAGTGTGGTCCAAATTGTTATAGTATAATACTTATTGGTAAATGTTCAAAATGACAACCATGGAAAAAAAAGTCTGAAGAAAAAAAATAAACAATTGTCTGTTGAAAAGAAAAAAGAAAAAGACACACACATTGCATGCATTTGTTATCACACAAAACACTGTAGGAACTGTGTTAGTTTTTACACAAATACTTACATTACTGCCACGCTGTCTTATATAGGAATCCATCACCTGCCATACAAGGTCTTGGACATAATCCTCAGGTTGTCTGCATTCCCTGCTTCACAATTTTACTCAACATGGTCTTCTTTCACTGATGGCACTCGGTCTGGTCACAGCATTGACAAAATCATGAACACACGCACAGGTGAGAAAAAAATTCACTTCCCAGAACTTTTCATGCAGATGATCCAGAATGGGTTGAATCCTGTAGAGCCGGTCATACCCTGGATCACCTTCGACTGGCATGGCTGCATTGTCGTTGAAATACAGAAACTGAAGAAGAATCTGAAATACAGAATAAAAGTTTCAAGATAAGTAAGCAGACCCACAATTGGGCGCGCACACACACACACACACACACACACACACACACACACACACACACCAAACAGACCCACAATTGGACACACACACACACACACACACACACACACACACACACACACACACACACGACACCACACGCAGTAAGCAGACCCACAGTTGAGCACACACACACCCCACACACACACACACACACACACACACACACAACACATGCATACACACAAACAGCTTCCACACACACACACGCACACCACAACACACACACACACACACACACACACACACACACACACACACACACACGGCACCACACACAGTAAGCAGACCCACAGTCGAGCACACACACACACACACACACACACACACACACACACACACACACACACACACACACACAACACATGCATGTACACACAAACAGCTTCCACACACACACACACACACACACACACAATATTACACATAAGCACAAACACACACTAACAGTATCACACACACATGAATGTAAAAACACCACAATGATACAAAACAAAAAATCTGCTGTGGATGAGTGCTTCTGTGTTTTACAAAATGAACAAACTTATATGGAAAACTTGCATACAGAAATAAATAATGCTTAGGCGCGTGCACACACACACACACAGTCCCACCTATCCATAAAATCATTATTTTCCATAATTATGTGGTTTCAATAGGAAATGAGGCAAAGAAGAGAAATACAGAAAATGAATAGTCGAGGAATGAAGAATCATGTAGTAAAAACAAAAACAAAAAAACAACAACAAAAGAAAAATAGAGCTACTTGCCTGAAACTGGTTTCTAGTCATGAAGGAACTGAAGACTGGAACTTTGTACAGCTGAAAATTGGCACAGCTGACTTTCAGACCAGAATTCCCAGTCAAAACAACAGCAAGGTTGAAGGGCTGTGCACCTCTTTCTCGCCATTCTTTGATCAGCTGTTGTTGACCACGCCCCATGCCACGCCCCCGGCCGCTTCCACGGGACCTTCACCGTCATTCTGAGCCCGTACCACGTCCACCACCCCGTTCGTCAAGAAAGGAGGGGGTGCAGTGCTCGTTGACGGCACGCGTTCGGCAATTTCCGCTTCGTCACCCACGCTAACGGCGCTTTCTTTACTGTTGCCTTGTGTACAGAACAATGAAGCCACGTCATCACCAGCATGTATCTCCGATAAAAGTGGATGGTGCTGATTCCCATCCGTCTCCTCCTCATCGCTAGTATCAGGATCCGATCCTCAAAGGTCTTCTTCGTCACTATCTTGATACTTTAGGATGTCATCTAAAACATCAAGGGCAGTGTAACGCTTGAAAACGGGACGCGTCGACGAAGTGCTAGGTTGAGCTGCCATCTTGAATATGCTTATCAGCTGACACCTCTCAACTCGCAATCTGCATATCACGTGGTCAGTTGGGCGGTCGCGTGAAGGGAAAGGGGCCATTCCTTGACACCAGTAGAAGAGGTGAGAACATTTTAGAGGTCGTCTCCCAAGTAGATTTTTCTGCTTTCTGTTACGAAGTTACGGCGAGACACTCTCGTCCCGGGCGTAGCGATTTTCGGTTTTCTGAACGAGCGTTACTCGTTCCAGGCAGGGAACAGGTTAAGTAAAATATCATTGTGTTCACACATTTTTGACAACATTTATTTAGAATACATCAACATCAGCACGTGAACTGTCAGTCAAGGGCGGGTGGCAAGGAGTGTGGATGGGAACAAGGGTGGGTCGATGAGGAAAGGTTTGAAAAAGGGGAGGAAGGGGACGAACGAAAGAGAAAGAAGGGAATCGTGTGTTAGGTGTGTGTGGAGCAGAAGGAAGGGGTAGGGAGTAGGAGGGGGCTGAAGAGCTTAGCTTGTGTCAAGGTTAAGACATTGCTGCACAGCTGAGATGGAAAGAACAGCGAAGGAGAGAGCGGTAATAGATGGTGAATGAGAGAGATGATTAAGGTGTTCAAAGAGTCAGTAGAATAAAATAACATAAGGAACCCATCATCAAAATCAGTGGGCCTGTTAGTTCAATATATGTATTCTTTGCAGGTGTAGGGGTCTTTCTTGGTCAGCTGTATACTAACACAGTTGCCAGCCAAACCTAGCCAAAGATGTGAATATGACAATGAATGAGCTGCTCTGAAAATCACTTTTACCTAATTTTTCTTTCTATCATCCCTGAAACCAAGAATTGCTTCAGCCACTTGATGTTTGTCACTATTCAGCAATAGAAGGGGCAGCTAGCTACTGAGGAAGGAGCAGGAATATGAAAGGGTGAGGAACAGACAGGGAGGGCGGGGTGGAGGGGTTTCTCATCACTGTGAATATACATACATCTCTTTATGACTGTGTATTTTAAATGACAGGTATTGCAGTGCTGCACTGAAGACAATAGACTGATTTGGGAAAACTCACTCAATGAGATGATAACGCCAGAGAAAACAAACAAGACCTGCATGGCTGTGTCCCCACCCTGTTTGTCACATCCACCCTTTTTTCCTCTTCTGTATACAGTGTTTTGTCACAATTGAGTCTGACATTGCAACTGCTTTTCTTGGGTTGGTTTCCTCTTTGCATTCCGTAAGAAAAATATCACTGTTTTACCACAAAAAACCAAGTTTAACAATCCTGATTTATCCGAGAGCTTCTCTCAGCAGCAAGTGTTTCAGCAGTCAAGCCACACACAAACAAGGGTAAAACCGATCAAATTTAAGGGTAAGAAATACATAATATGGCACTCGCTTCCCAGTTCACACATTTCCATTCCACAACAATCCATAAAATCAGTGGAACCTGACAACAGGACCACAAGAACTGTAATCAGCTCATCAGGTTTGCCATTCCCTCCTCTTCCTCCACACAGCCTCCTCACCTGGAAATCCTGGGGCTTGTTCGACAGCTTGTGAGTACGCCGCCGCCGCCCTCCTTTCTTTTTCTTCTTTGCTGGCCTAGGTATGGGCTTGCCTGACGCATCAAGCTGTGGGGGTGCATCTGGCTCCTCCTCCTCCTCCTCCTCTTCTTCCTCCCCTTCTCCCACATCTCCCACCACCGTGCCTAGAAAACCCAAATCAGCAGCAGAGAATGCAATGACATTACCGTGCTTGACACCACCGAAACAGGCAAACAGTATGGATATATTCGCGTAATTCACTTACTTCTACCCAGAAAGAAGTTTCCCCCATCCCTCTGAACCCCACCTGTTCCATTTCACTTTACCTGTTTCTTTCTGAAGCTCATAATAGCGGGATGATCATAATTACACATTCATAAGTTATTACCTGCTCTCTACGCCTGTCAGAAGTGACAAACAGCACAAAGTGAGATATTCAATCAGTGTTCTTAATTTCATGCTCACATATTACACATGGCTTCTCTCCCACCTCCAACTCACACGCTTTTTCATGCCTCCAGTTATCAAAACACATACATCTTCTGATAAATTCAATCTTAATATCATGAACTTACTCTACAAATCCATTTCATTAGCATAAAGTTGTCCTTTTATGTGTGGGCAATAACAATAAATTTGGTGTCTCAAATGTCTGAAACCACATGATATATTGCTAGACTGCAACCAATGAGTACAGCAGATGAAACCTACTGGGTAATTTCAATCAAATTTTAATGCTGCAGTTAACTGGAAGTCTGAGTTGTGTTGGCACCCTATGTCCACACAGCACGGGCTTCCAATGGTGGTGCAAGACTGCTCGCTGCAGGTCAGCTAAGCAGTTGAGGACAGTACTCTGGATCCCACTGGTACCTTTGAGTGTATCTTTTTCTTGTAAATTAGCATCAATCAGATCTGAATTCTGTAACTTTAGACTTGAGGACCATAATTACAAACAGCTCAATTCAACTGCACTTTAATAATGTCTATATAAAATCAACTTTCATCATCAAATCAGCTACACTGTCAAAATGATGAGCATCATGGATCAATGATGGGAAAATGATCGGCATCACGGATCAATGACGGCAAAATGATCGGCATCATGGATCAATGACTGAGGATCTGAATCCCTGAAGAAACCTAAATATCACCGTAGGGTTTAAGGGTTTGACTCCCTAATCCTATCACAGCTGAGCGTATACTGGGCTCATATGGGAAGACTGGAAACAAACTTCAATTCTTTTCTATTCCATGGGCAAGTTTTCAAAAGAATCACTTTCAACCATTATTGTGATTTAAGATCAGCTTTAAATATGTCCATGATTGACCAGGATGAGACCTGGGTATAAAATTAAAAAATAACATTTGAATATAGGTCTGACGTGTTGTCTCAAACCAAATAAATATCCATTTCATTTAATTTATCATCTCAAACTTTGTGTCCCTTCAAACTGTTTTCATGATGTACAGTCTGATTACCCCTCCAAGGGAGGGGGGGGGGGTAGAGGTGGGGGTGTCCTCTCTCAGACTTTTTTCCGTGATCAAGCAACTATTACCACAAGAATGGGGATTTGCATGGCTGTCCTGCATATATCAACTCAGAAAATCAACACTGTTGAAGTGTGACTCAGGAGCCATGCCATGCATATTCTTCTCAAAGGGTGGTCTCGTGCCTCCTCACAAACAGTTCACAATGAGATAATGACTTAGGGAGCAAGAGTATGGAATGGACTGAGTAAGCTACAGTGAGGACACAAAAAATGGAATGCGGGGAAAAACATCTTTCATCACCACCATCATAAAGGTGAAAATCCTCCACAACCATTATACAACACCTTCAAAGATTTTCAATTTATTGCAAGCTTCTCCTCACATTCTTAGCATCACAAAAAAAAAAATGGTCTCACTGTGTACAGACATCTCCGTACCAACAGTCATAAAAAATCTGCTCAGCAGCTTACAAAATTACCCTGCACTTGAGAGGGGGGGGGGGGGGTGGCAGGGGGCGGGGGGAGAGAGAGGGATACCTACTGTGCCATTTGGCAATACCAGATGCCATTGCTGAACTTATGACTGAGTCAACCACAGCTAATCATAATACTCTCCATTTAGTTCCTTTCAAGAATCGCTGACTCTGCACTAGCCTAGATATTTTTACCCTTATGATAAATGAAGCAGTTGGGATGTAAGAACATCTGTGATAAATGGAGTGATATATTCACTATTCTGGACCTCCTGGAGAGTACAAGGTGAACAAACATTAGTTGGAGCAAAGCTGAGGGACAGTATGAACCAAACATGATGTCTTACATAGGATTTCATGTCCTACCGTACATATAGCTGTACACTGTCAATTTCGATCTATGACTCCTTTTTTCTGAGTACAATTCACGTGCATGCTTTCATATCTGTATACACAAACATTTTAACCAATGCAAACATATTAGTACACTACCATTTACAACCATGCTGTGGACCACCATAGGCACCCTAAACACCACTGATACTCACAGCCATCCAGAATGAGCCGTAAAAGGACAGGCCTATCCTGGCTGACTGGAAGCATAGAGTCTTGAAAAAGAAGAAAAGAATCCTAGCCAAGGTCAAGCAAACCAAAGAGTGGACAAACTACAAGTTCATACAGAAGGAGTGCAGAAGACGGATGAGAAAGGCAGAATAGGAGTACCTAAACAACACTGTTACAGAAGGCCTCAACTTGAACACCACCCAACCTTTCTGGAGTTACATTAACTAAGAGTGCAAGGCAGGAGAGCATGGGTGTAGTACTGCTGAAGAAGAAAGGGCTTCCCGGTCAGCGACACCAAAAACGCAAGCAGACATACTTGCTTACCAGTTCCTGTGTCTTCACCAAGAAGGATGAACTTATGTCCCAATGCCTCACCTGGACACCCCTCAATGTGAGTACGTACCACCATACATATTGAGATTTGACATCAGAGGGCAAGTTGACCTGGCCATACTGGGCTTCAGGACATATGAAACTGTGCCCCACACAGGACTCAAGAAACCAAAAGAGTTTGGTTGTGTCTCCACCATGCTCGAAGTACTTCACCGCAGGAATCTACAAGGCCAGCAACCAAACCAGCAACTCTTTGAATCTACAGCAAGCAGTTGAAAGGTCAGTGCCGACCAGCCACCACACCGTTTCATCAAACAGGAGATAGCTGACAAGTGCCATATCCAGCCACAGTGCTCTAATGAATGTGTTGACGCTAACCTGGTTCAAATATCAGCTAGAAACAACAGAACAGCACTCAAAATTCAGTCACCAGAAGAAAGCAATTCAAAAACTCTTTTTTTTTTTTGTTATGACAATAGTTGTCTGAATGAAACAATGTCAGTCAATAACAGTTGCTGCGATTACAACATCAGTCCTGCCTGAGTAGAAGCATACCCTGCTGAACACTCTGTCCTATCCCTCCAGCTTTGTGTTTGTGATTAGTCCTTGGTTCTCCCAACACATTTATCAAGATCCAGATCCACTCCTGCTGAAAAATCATCTAAACATAGATCAATTACTATTTGTCTACTCTCCCCTCTTTTCCACCTCTCTATTCAAGAACATATGCACATGAAAATAATCAAACTATACATGATCATAGATCTAAACTTTAAAAAGGGGAACTACATCCATGATTATACTCGTATCTGTTATAAAGGGGGGAAATGCATTTCCTTTTTCTTTTCATGGGACTCATGTGCTTTCCCTTCAATCAGATCCCAGAAAACAAAATGACATACACTGAGGAAGAGGACCACAAGACAGTGGTCTGAAAACTTCACCACAGCCTTACATGTTACTGCAATCATGTAAACACTGATTAACACTCTAGCTGAATCTTTCCCAATTAACGCTGTTCTATCCTAAAATAACAACTGCTTCCTCAGTAATGTAAAGGACACTTTTCTCTTAAAACAGAGGTAGAATACTGTAATATACTTTGAAGGAAAAATTGCTGTGCTGGATGTTTGAAAGCACATCACCATGGCAGAACCACAATCATGACTTTAAGCTAAGCCAGCTGCTCCTGATGACATGTAATTTCAAACAATTTGAGGGATTATCTTTCACAAGAGAGAGAGAACAGAGAGAGAGAGTGTGTGTGTAAGTGTGTGTGTGTGTTGTGTGTGTGTGTGTGTGTGTGTGTGTGTGTGTGTGTGTGTGTGTGTGTGTAGGTGTGTGTTTTGTGTGTGTGTGTGTGTGTGTGTGTGTGTTAGTTAGTTAGTTCTTCAATTTAACGTCTGTTCACTTTAAGTGATATTAGACAAAATAATGCAGAAATGAGTGGATGAGAGAAATGGAAATAGTGTATGCAAAATGCTAGTATAGGCCTACGTGCGAGTGTGTGTGTGTGTGTGTGTGTGTGTGTGTGTGTGTGTGTGTGTGTGTGTGTGTGTGTGTGTGTGTGTGCGTGTGTGTGTGTGAGAGTGTGTGTGTGTGTGTGTGTGTGTGTGTGTGTGTGTGTGTGTGTGTGTGTGTGTGTGTGGTGCGTGCGTGCGTGTGTGTGTGTGTGCGACTTTGACAATTGAAAAGAAAATACTGTTCTAAATTTAACAATTTAAAAGATAAATTAAAAAAAAAAAAAAAAAAAAAAAACGGGAAATATTTACACAAACGAGCCAACTGGGCTTAACATCAACGAATTTACAAATGTAAAAAAGGCGTGAAGATTCTGGAAAATGCATTGGGAATCTTTTTGTCGGAAGTTGGAGAGAGATGAGTTAAAATAGGAACAATCAAAAAGAAAATGCAGAGTATTGAAACTGTCGACTGTTCCACAAGCGCATTGTAAATTTCTGTGGAATTTTGTACGAAGAGCGTCAACTTTAAGCCTATAAAAGAGAGATTCCAGTTTCCGAAATTTGTGTATATGTACACACGTCTTTGTATACAATTTACGAATTTGAATGGACGAGTTAGATGGACGAGTAAATTTCTGAGTTCTTGAACAGCAGCTCAGTGAAGAATCTTGTGCATGTATTTTAAAGAGTACTGAATCTTTATACAGATTATAAGAAGACTCAAAAAGAGATTCTTTTTAAGAGTCCATAGGCTTCGTGAAGACTCCAAGGTATTTTAATATGGACAGAATTTTCAGAGTTTTTGGATCCCATACGGGCAGTTCTGTCTGCCCATTCATTTCCTACAATCCCACAGTGTGACGGAATCCAGCAAAAGTCAACTGTTATCCCTCTAGATCTAAGGAAATGGATAAGAATTTTTAGTTCGGTGATAATCTCGGCGCGACTGGTAGCAGCAATAGATTCCATTGCTTGAAGAACAGATTTGGAATCAACACAAAAACGTATTCTAGAAAAATCACGTGGAATGTCAATAATATAATGCAGAGCCATTAGAATTGCTATTAGTTCAGCCGTAAAGACAGAGAACCCCTTTCCAAGATGAAATGATTTATCTGCTTTCAAAGCAGGAATAACAAAGCCGGAACCAGCATTGCCATTTAATAGGGATCCATCTGTATAAACTTTTAAGTGATTAGGATAACTATCGTCAATATGTGACTTGGCCCTAGCACCTAAGACGTTATTATTAACATTCTTTTGCAAATCAGTGTATTTATAATCAAGCCTTGCTGGGATAAGTTCCCAATGAGGAATGGGACTCAGGGATAACGTGGGGCTATGGTTTTGTGATCAATTTTGGCAGATTTCAACAAGTTTGAGGAATACGCAAGGATGGTTTTATTTGATCGTATTGTTTTTGCGCGTTTTGGAAAATCTAAATCAGATCGCACATCAAGTTCATCCTCATTTGAGTTCTGAACAGCAGAACATCTTAGAATGTATTTAGCACAAGCTAATTTTCGGTAAGCATCTAGGGGCAAAACGCCAGCTTCATGATATGTCCCTAAAATGGAAGCGTAAAGGGGAACTCCCAGGGCTATTCTGTATGCCTTGCAATCTATGCTTTGTAACTTTTTTAAAAGATACTTAGGAGCTGAAAAATATACTTCCTGTGCATATGAAATCCTTGTCCTGACCAGAGAATTTGATAAATGAATTAAGGTGCACGTATCCTGTCCCCAACTCTGGTAACTCACAACTTTAAGAAGATTAAGAGCTTTCCTTGCTTGAGTTATGATATATTCAATATGTGTGTTCCATGATAATTTTGAAGTAAGATATACACCTAAAAACTTTATGCAAGATGTGTATGTAAGCACAGCATCATCCATCTTAAAAGTAGGGAGATCATGAAAACTTCCACCAGCGTCAAAAAGCATTATATGAGATTTCTCAGCAGACAGACATAACCCATTCTCAAACATAAATCTAGCGATACTGTCTAAGTCTCTTTGATATAATTTTTTCATGTATGTAATTGACCTTAAAGGTGTGTTCTTTTTTAAAGTAACATTCATCCATAAACATATGTCATCAGCATATTGAACTAAACTGGAATTTTTAGAAATACTTTTTGTGAGATCGTGAGTTAGGATATTAAAAAGCAAAGGGGCAGTTACAGAACCCTGAGGGATGCCCAATCTCCACAAATCTCTTGCTAGAGTATGTATTTCCTATTTTTGTTTGAATTGTTCTGTTAGCCAGAAATTCTTTGAAGTAATTATAAATGTGACCAGAGAGACCTATCATTTTAAGTTTATATAAAAGTCACTCATGCCAGACTTGATCATACGCCTTTTTAACATCGAAGAAAGTTGCAAGTACATTTTTTCTCCGGGCAAATTGACGTTTTATCTGAGTTGTAAGCTTTACAAGGTGATCAACAGTCGATCGGCCTTTTCTAAACCCAGCCTGAGCAGTAGGAATATGTCCGTTTTTTTCACAATGATAAGTAAGTCTATTTAATACAATTTTTTCCATTAGTTTACCAGTATGAGAGGTGAGAGCGATAGGACGATAATTATTAATATCAGAGTTAGGTTTGCCCTGCTTGGGAATGGGCACAATGACAGAATCTTTCCAAACAGATGGAGTCTTCCCATCTATCCAACATTTTTTCATAATGGTATACAGAAATGTTGTAAAATTGATTGGAAGGTTCCTTAACATTTCGTTTGAGACTGCGTCTAAACCAACTGATGTTTTCTTTGTTGGCAATGACGATATAGCATTTCTTAATTCTTCTAATGTTATTTCTGCATTTAAATAATGTTCTTGTTTTCTTCTGGGTCAGAATAGATATGGTTATTTGATTGGTCTTCCCTCAAAGTTCTGCACTTGTCTGAGAGACTAATTTTGGAGCTATTTTTTGCAAAAAAATCAGCAAACAGTTCAGCTTTTTGAGCTGATGTTGGGAATTGTTCATGCCCTAAGGTGATTGGATAAGCGGGTAAATGTATTCCATGTTTCATTTCGTGTATCTTTGACCATACCTTTTAAAATCTTTGTTATCATTAACTTCATTTACACAAAATGATGACCAGTAATTCGCTTTTGGCTTTCTCTATAATCCTAGTACTTTCATTTTTTGCCCGTTTCATGGGGAGTAAGTCATCTACTTTTTTGTCTTTTGCGTGTATTTTGAACTTTGATTTCTTTTTATTAACAGCATCTTTGCAGGATTCCGTCCACCAAACCTTGCCAGCATGTTTAGAGGATTTTGTCTGACTAAATTTTGGAATTGCCTCGGTTGCAGCTTTCAAGACCGATTCAGAAAAGCCTGTAACTGTACATGCATTCTGTGCATGTGCTTGTGTGGCATGTATGCAAACACATGAAACAGGATATGTGTATTTGTAGATGCATGCATGGGTATCATTGTGCCAGAGTGTGCGCATGCACAAAGGCACATGACTGTGAACGAAATTACATACGTATACACATTTGTGTGTGTTTGTGCAAATATCTATGTGTGTGCGTAAAAGCAAAAATCTGTCATTATGCTGTTAAACCTGCCTGCCCATGCATATATTGAAGAACACTAAAATAAAAATCAGAACAGAATGCACTGGTAATATCATGGTTGGAAAGCAGCTTGGTATTTAATTGACTGAAATCATACCACTCCAGCAAGTTAAGAAATACATATACTCTCTATTCAGTCCTAAAGTTCTGATCCTATTTTCATCCTTCTTCAACGAAACATGTAAATAAACATATGACACATGCAAGACATCCAAACAACTAAACAAAAGGAGGAATGCTGAACAACATATGTACACAAACATAAATACACGTCATAGTAAACAAAGGCACATGAAACAAAACTGAACAACATATGTATATCAATGTATTCACATAGAATAGGTAACAAAAGCTCATGAAACAGAACTGAACATAAGCATATCAACAAAACAGATGGTCAAGAAAGGAAACAGTAAACATGCTCACACCCATGAAACAGAAACACAGCCAACGTAGTTGACACATCTCTCAAACCATTGGTCCAATCTCAGCCTGAGGGTCAAAATGAGCCAACACACACAGTGAGGGGACAGGAGGTCAACAGAGGTCAATCACGCTTGGAGACACGACCTCCACAAGACGGAATTTACAACAGTCTTGACATTCCGTTTATCAGCAAGTCCATCATCATACATAGGTATCCACTCAGGAAAATGAACAGAACATTCAATGAAGTGTGAAAATGGCAACAGAATCTAAAATCAATTCACATGTTAAATAATGGGTGTGTTTGATTTTGTATGTGACAGCGAATGAGTGAGTGTGTATGTGAAAGAAAGAAAGTGTGTGTGTGTGTGTGTGTGTGTGTGAGTGTGTGCGTGTGCATGTGCGTGTGCGTGTGTGTGGCGTGCGCGCACTATTCTTTTACTTTAGTAGATCCACTTATGGTGTTTTTTTCTTCTCTGTGTGTGTGTGTGTGCGTGTGTGTGTGTGTGTGTGTGTATGTGTTTGTGTGTGTGTGTGTGTGAGAAAGAGAGAGAGTGAGAAAGAGAGAGAGAGAAACAGAGATGGGCTGAGAGACACAGAAGGGCAAGAGAAAAGAAAGAGAGAGGGACAAAGACAGAGAAAGACATAGAGACAGAGACAGAGAGAGTCTGCAGTCATGCATGAATGAACATATATATAACAACTGAAACTGATAGGGCAAAAAATTGCCTGACTGAGGTTGCCTAACAGTCGTAGCTTTTTCACTATTGTCTCTTATACCTTTCGAAAGGAAAAAGTGCTTGCTTCTAAAACAAGCAATCAGAACAGTACACATTAGTACAAAACATCCATTTAAATTTGAATACTGTCTTATCAACCCCAGATTTTTCCTCCACTACTGAACCCCAGTCATAACAATGTTTTTGACCTTGTAGACAATAAAGTATAATCTGACTCAATTGAAAAAAAACAAAAAAACAAACACATTCAACACAACTGTACAGCCCAACTGATTCACCATGGTCTTGCTACGGCACTCATCAGTTTTCTGCATATCCTGTCGGAATCACGACATCCAAAATTATCCATGTGGTTCTGTTTACCTCATCACTTCTGATAATGACCAAATGGCCAGACTTGACTTATCTTCTGACAATCCTTAAAGGAGCTAAACATCAGAAAATAACGAAAAAGCAACCGAAAGTTCAGATTTTCTAAGTCAGGATTCATAAGAGTGTCTCTACATTTATCGGTATGACGTGAAAACCAGATAGAAACTGGAAGTCCAAAATACCTCATGAACAGCAACAGTTACCCAATATTAACATCTGAATATTCATTAGCGAATTATGAATAAAGTGATGAATGTGGAAATTCAAAATATACAGTATATAACCTAACATCAATTCTTGACTGCATGTTTTACTTTTAATTTATTTGTGATTCTCTCATCTGACTTACATTCAGTAGAATGAAAATCGAGATAATCTGCAGAACCTGCATGAGGTTCGATTCTTCCAACTGCAAAATCTGCTGGATCTTTCAGACAGTTCTTTGATAGATCTTGAATCTCATATGATTCATGCTACCATGAATTTTGAAAGTTCTCCACCCCATCCCCATCCGTTTTTTTTTTTTCCCACTTACCACAAATCAAAGCCTTTCTCTTTTTCTCTATGCCTATCTCCCATTCCACTCACCCTTCTCTCTCTCTCACTCTCTCTCTCTCTCTCTCTCTCTCACACACACACACACACACACACACACACACACGCACACACATACACACACACACACACACACACACATACACACATGCACACACGCATGCATGCATGCATACACACACACACTTTAGAAATCCAGACAATATTTGTAACTCTTATTCATTACTTTCATATTCCTGTTGATCCTGTGCCCCCGATTCAATGAAATGAAATGTCGAACAGTCTGATCATACTTGAGCACAGGACTATATTCAAATACGACAAGAAAATCACAAGGTCAACAGGACTAAGGAAAAGAGCATGGCACCAAACAGGCACAACATGGGCAACAAGTGTAGGTATACAAAACAATATGCTGACACTACTGATGTAATATTGCGGGCAAGGCATTTGTTCTAATGTACTCTTGGCTATACTCAGTCTTCAACTGTTCTCTATATTACCAGCACTGATGAAGCAAGTAAGAACAACAACAAAATCAGCACTTGTCTTTTTTTTCCTCCCTAAACACCTGAACTACAAACTGATACAGAACAAGCCTGGGCACAGGCAGGGATGAGCAATGTGGAAACAGATGGTAAACACGTAACAAGCAACATCTGGCTTGTAGGTCAGTGTCACATGGAAATGTCCTCTACTGACATTTTTGCAAAGAAGACAATGTCTACCGTACTGATATGTATTGAGTCAATACAGATTACTGTTTACAAGTAGAATACCAATCTTAAATTTTATCAAAGCAACTCTGGAATAGTTCAGCATTCTTCTTTTTCAAAATTTACATTGGATACTCCTGTATGACAATTTTGCAAAGTATACATAGTCTATTTTAATGATACGCACTGAGTTTATAGGGATTATTGTTTACAGGAAGAACACTGATCATAAGTTGCATCAAAGTAACTCTGGATCAATAAAGTTTTTTTTTTTTTCAAACACAACTTTGGATATCAGTACGACTCAATAAACAAGTACTACAGTGTTGTAGTAAAACAAATAAAGGCATATAACTTCAAGCCAATGCCACCTGCAGCACATATTCACCTTGCACATATGCAGAGATGTGCACAGGACAAACAAGGAAATGAAAAAGAAGTTTCTGTGTGTGCTTATTATAGTCTGCGTGAGTGCTAGGTAAATAAGTGCAGTAACTGCTACTGTCTTAAGAGTTGTGTGCTTTTCATTATCTACTACTGTGAACAAGAATTACTGTATTATATGCTATGTGTGCTTTTCATCATCCAATAATGTGAACAACAGCGGCTGTATCGTTTACTGTTTCCTGTTTATTTCTCCCAGCCTCAATTTAAATTTACTTAAAGTGCAATTCATATCAGTTCCTTCCAATGTAAATTCCAGACCATTTCTGCCTAAACATATAAGGTTTCTTTGAAACACATAAATGCAGAAACACCACCAACTCAGCTGTAGCCATGAAAAATAAAACCTGTTCCTTGACAGACGTTTGCAGATTTATGAGCTGCAGAAATGTTTATGAATTCTGTGTATTAATGACAGTTTTGGCATTAACCTGTATCGAATCACAGTTGAAAGCAACATTTCACCCTTCTTCATTCTTGAAAAAAAAACACCTGTGACAAACATACCGTTCTCCAAAAGAACAAGGGGAAAAAAATCCAATGGATTACCTCCCTGTGTGTCGACTCCTGCCTTGCCAGCAGCACCAGGGGGGGTTGTACGTGATCTTCACCTTCAGGATGGCCTGCACACACAATGAAACATCAAACACTGTCAACATGTGTCTAAACAGGAAAGGGGGCAAACAATCAACTGTATGCCCAGCAGAGAAACAACCTCATGAGGATTTGGTAGGTGACACAGCAAATACCTGAAGCATGGAAAACAAATCAACAAACAAACTTGCACATCAGAACCAAAAGACAAAGGAGGGAAAGTTAGTGCAGGAGATCTGTCAGTACATTGGCACTGGCTACCCATCAACAATAATAAGAAGAAATATGGCTACACAGAAAATATCTACAAACAAAAAATAAACTACAACAGAAATAACAAAGTTTTTTTCTTTAAGTGTATGACTGACATTTTCATTCAAGTTCTTCTAGTCCAGCAAAACAATTGCAAGTGAAAAGATTTAAGGGTTAGAATTATGCCATCTCCTTATGAGCAAAGAATTATTCGGGGAAGGTTCCAGTTCATGTGGATCTATTTTGCCCAAATGTCAGAGGAGTTATCTGGAAAGTTTGCTGTGAACGACAATGGTAACCTCTGCGAAACGAAATCATGAACTTATGAAAGTGAGGAAGCCTGGATTTTTCTTTCTCTTTTTTTTTTTATAATTTGTTTTGTTTTGTTTTTTATTCATGTAAGGAAGTTAAACAGAGGAATTTCAAAGCACACGCTGATGCGCACTTTGAATTTCACACTTTGCGGCTCAAGTTCACTCCTTCCACGGGTAGTGCCCCTTTCATAACTCTTTAAATCTACAGCGAGTGCATTTACAAAAATGAAAGTGAGCAGTGTAATCGGAATCTTTTGCCATCAGTCAGTAGTTTTTCAAGACAGAAAGCCATATGAGCATACTACTCAGCCAGCCACATCAATCCTGTAACCAGCCATACATAAACAACACCATGCACACATGGGAAATTACATGCCTTTAGCATGCAACATGCGAATCATTTTTTTATTAGAAGGATGGTGCAGCGAACAAAAGTTTGCCTACTTCACCTGATCTTGTCACTTTCAGATGTTTCATCCATTTTTGTGCATTTCAAAGAAAGCAGGTCTTTCGCATCTCTCCAGAAAATACTTAAATGAAGATCAAATTAAGCAAGAAAAAAAAGTGGGGAGATGCTGAGTCATCTATCGAAAGAGAAAAGCAGACGGAAATGAAAGCAAGAAAGAGTATGACCAAATATGTAGCCCATGCAGTGATCAGTGTTCAAGTTAAGATGTTCTGTTTATTTTTAACAAATTTTCTATCTTTGTAAGTAGTCATAAAGACATCATGCATGTCTGATCAACTCATCTTATAGCTTGTCAGTTTCACTGAAAAACTGGTGAATACATGCATACTAACAGACAGTACACTGAGAGAACAGTCAAATTCAAATCATTCAATAAAATACTCTTTCAGCAGTTACAACGCATGTTATCACAAGGAAAAGGCATAAAAAAAAATTCACAGGATTTCTTTTAGTAGTATTATTCAAATTCCTAATTCTTGCCATGCATACATGGATGGTCCACTTACACATTTTTTTGTCTGAGAAGAAACAGAAGTGTAACTGTCGCTTCAATGAACAAAAAACATAAGTTCAAGCCACAACGACTGATTGAAATACCACAGAACTAAACACAACTACAAATGATCAACACAGTGTCCTGGAGTTGGCAAGGACAGTCAGAAGAAAACATAAAACCATTATTTGCACACTGATCACTGTGAGGGCAAAGCATGTGGTTTTCACTCTTTAAAATTTCCAAACTGGGGTGAACAGCGACAAAAATTTCTTTAAGCATTGATGAGACAGGAAGGCCTGGCAATTTCCTTAAATGGTCAGTGGTAAGATGGATGCCGTAAGTTCCATATTAGTCTGAGACCATATGGCAGGACTCGGAAAGCTTTTTTTTTTTTTTTGCAGTGCTGAAAAAACTAATAAAATGTTTATTAAAGTTTATGGCTTTTAACTTTAAAGTAATATTGGAATTAGCTGTAAGGGCATGACCAATATCTCTTCATACTCCAACAACACCGGCACCAAGAAACTGTGAAAAAGTAGAAATCATTAAAATACAAATTGTCATGCATAAAACACACATGGAAAAATATTAATGAATGTCTTAACCCGTTGATTGCCCTTGCACAAACGGCGTTCGAGATGGTTTCGGGAAAGCTGTGTGCCCTTGCACGAACGGCATTCGAGTTAATTTCATCATCAAAATTCGGCGATTTAAAGAAGGGAGGCAAGGAGAAAAAATGGTTTAAATGGTTGCAGGGACCCTAAAGGACGGTTTCTTCCCTTTCACGGGTCGCTGACTGACCGGCTCGCGTCCGTTCGGACGATAACTTCGGCAAGGTTCGGCTGAGTCATTCTCGGTTGAAGATGGCGAGTCGAGCAGGCAGTTCGATCAGGCGCGTGCCGTTTTCAAACGATCTAATGCTCTTGAAGTGCAGAAAGAAGTTATCCGAGACCGTGAAAGCGATGACGAAGACTTCAAAGAAGTGGAATGAAGCGATTCGGAGGAGGAATAAAGTGATCACAATCAACACCACCCTTTGCTATCGGAGATTGGTGTTGATGATGAAGCTGATTCCCGACTTCGTACCGAGCGATACCGGCGCAAGTGGGGCCGAATCGGAGAGTGACAAGCCGATTCCGTGTATGTCGAGTGCCCCCTCCCTCCTTCCCTCCTTTCGTGAGAGGTCGGGAGGAGAGTAGAGGAAGGGGAGGGGGTTTAGGACAACGGCGAGGGTCCAGTGTGAGGGGGTGTGGCAGAGGAAGAGGTGTGGCACTCGTCAGTCAGAACTTGTTTCAGAATTGACTGAGGCCAGTGCTGATCACCCAAATCTTGACCTTTCTTTCACGGGTGACCCAGGTATCAAGGTAAACACTGGCAATTTCAAGCCTATGGATTTCGTGGAGTTGTTTTTGTGGTGTGTGTGTGTGGTGTGTGTCTGTGTGTGTGTCTGTGTGTGTGCTTGTGAGTGTGTGTGTGTGTGTGTGTGGTGTTTGTGCATGATGTGTGTGTGTGTGTGTGTGTGTGTGTGTGTGTGTGTGTGTGTGTGTGTGTGTGAGAGAGAGAGGAGAGAGAGAGAGAGAGAGAGAGAGAGAGAGAGACAGAGAGCAGTGCTTGTGCATGGTGTGGGTATACATTGTGTGTGTGTGTGTGTGTATGTGTGTGTGTGTGTGTGTGTGTGTGTGTGTGTGTGTGTGTGTGTGTGTGTGTGTGAGTGTGTGGTGTTTGTGTAGTGTTTGTGCATGGTGTATGTGTGTGGTGCTTTTGCATGTGGTGCTGTATGTGTGTGTGTGTGTGTGTGTGTGTGTGTGTGTGTGTGTGTGTGTGTGTGTGTGTGTGTGCGTGTGTGTGTGTGTACATGTGTGTGTGTGTGTGTGTGTACATGTGTGTGTGTGTGTGTGTGTGTGTGTGTGTGTGTGTGTGTGTGTGTGGCTTTTGAATATGGTGCTTGTGCACAGTGTGTGTGTGTGTGTGTGTGTGTGTGTGTGTGTGTGTGTGTGTGTGTGTGTGTGTGTACCCAAATGTGTGTCAGTCAACTATAACTGGCGTTTACTGGCAGTAGTGTGGGATCCTGATCCTTCTGTCCATAGGTTCTGTGGTGTGGTGTATTCTCTGCGACACTGGTGTATTTTTCAGTTGTTAGTGTGCTTTCATCATCTGTGGTGTGGCCTTTTGTAGCTCAGTCCTATCTTTAGCAGTCTCTTTTTTTTTGGTGTGGCTGGTTTTGCAATGTTTTATTTATTACCTTCTGTGGTGATGGCTTTTTATCAATCGCACTTAGTTCATGAGTGAACCAAACCACATGTGTGAAAGAAAACTGACAGAATAATTGGAAGTTACACTTAGTGTTGTTATTGTTAGTTCATCTCTGCTAAACAAGACCATTTCCCAAGAGGCTTGCAAGATGTGCAGACTGATGCTGTGGATAATGTTCAATTCCCATCTTCTTTCCCACATTACCTGGGCTGGAGTGACCCCTATGATATGGGTTGCTAAACATTTTATGCATTGTCAAGCTTTATTGTGAATACAGATGTTTTTCCTGAAGTTCAAAGGATACTAACACCAGTTTTTGTGGTATTTCATTGTAATTTTAGTGCTATAGTTTTGTTTATGTTCTGAAAGTGTCTGTTTTTCAAACAAAACATTCATCATTATATATATTTTTGGTCTACTCATTACAAACAAAATCAAACTATTGTGATATCTGGCTGTTGCCAAGGATATAACGAGTAAATTTCCCAAGTATCTAAGATATATGTCAGGAATTGAAAGAGCAGTGGGCATAACAGTGAACCTACCTAAGAAAACAAAATTGTGTCCCTTGATACCTGGATTGTACTGTACCCCAGAAATGCATAAATTTATCATATAAAACAACAATTGTGGGTTGTAAATTCACTACCAAATATTTATACAGATGTTCAGTAAACACTAAAACCACTTTTGGCTGGGTTTGTATGTTTTTTGTTTTGCTGCTGTGGGTTTTTGTATGCTTGCAAAATTTTTTTTTTTAAGTTGAATTATATTATTATTTATTATACTCAGAATGAACAAAATCAAACATTATTTGCAGATGTTATAGCCCTGGGTATAAGAAGAAAACATGCCAAAAATCTAAGAGATATCTCCACAAATAAATGAGCACTGATCAAATTAGTGAACCTACTGCAAAAAGTCAAATTTTGCTCCGGCACACAGAAGTGCAAAACTGATACAAAATAGCGGCAGTCAAGGGTTAACAGTAACTGAAATTTTCTTTAATCATTAACACACGTGCATGCATACACACATCCCTCGAGCTTCCCATAAACACATACACACACACATGCCTACACACACACCAACTCTCACAGTACATAAACAGAAGAATCAACCAGACTCATTACACCGACTGTCTTTGTCTGCACTCTTTCTTCTGTGCAAACTGAATGCTCTGGATCAATGCCATGGAACAGATGGCTGCGCAATCTTTCTAGGCAGTCACCATATTAGAAGAAAAACTAGGTCAGTTCTGTCGTAGAAAAAAAAACCCACAGACATGCATACATTATCATATCAATGGAGAAGAAATCTGTGTGCATGTGTCTGTCCCATCTGGTCCATGCATACAAAAATGGCAGAACATTCAGATCAGGGACCTCCAGTTAATTTTCTTCTTTTTCTTTTATCTACACACCAAACTTCAGCACTGAGCAAATTCCAAAGTATTCCAAACTTCAATGTTTTCTCAAATGAATGACCGAAACGACCTGAAGAAATGCTACTTACAAGCACCATGACTGAAGACTTATTCACTTAGTGCTCCCATAATATTCAGAATGCACCATGGCCGAGTGGTCAGAATGTGCAATTGATAAGTCGAGGGTCCCTGGTTTGACTCATAACATGGACTGATGGAGTAATGCATAACACATTAATTCAACAGTTTTTATGCTGATGAACCTAGGCCTATGGAGGACTAATGTACAATTCGTTACACATAAATTTAACATTGAGATTTCTCAGGGGTAGATAGAAAAAAGTTAATGTATGAAAAAAAACCTATGTTGTAATCTTTTGCCTAGATTTCAACATTTTCATTATTATCTGTCTAATCAATATCAATATCATTATAGTAATTTTTTCAAAATTACTTACAAAAATGACATAGCTGTGGAAGGAAATCATAACGGTAAGAAATGATTTTTTTCCCTTAAAAAGTGATCTTTTTTCGAACAGACTAGCAAAAAGAGAAGCAGTGACCTGGAACAGGGGAGAGCTTGGAAAATATAAAAGGGTAGATCAGAAAAGTTGATTAAAGACAATGATCATTTCATACTGTTTTGCATGGATTTCAATATTTCAGTTATTATCATTATTTCAATCAATCTTACTATGTTAATCTTTCTTTCAAATCATTCAAAATAATGACATAACTGTGGTGGGAATTCATAACTGCTAAAAATTGAAAAAAAAAAAAAAAAGAGTTTTATGGCAAACTGAAACTGCTTTCCCTTTGAATGAAATTGAGCAATATTCATTCTCAGCTTTCAAAACAGGATTTGTACAGTGCCATTTCTTGTACCTCAGTGCATGGTCAGATCTCAGAATGTGACTCCTCAGGGGTGAACTTTTGAACTACTGATCTGGCTGCTGCCGTTTTTCCCTATGCTACTGATCCATCCATCCCCACCCATGCAGCATTTTGAGCCGACAGATTTATGGTCCATGGGCCCTTGTATTGATCAAGCATCAGTGCCAATAACAATATATGAAAGTAATACAGGACAGTCCATTTAGCTTGAATGTCGGCAGTTTAGTGGCTTTGGCGCTGACAACGATCACCAGGACATCAGTGTACACCGTACCCATGTGTTTGAAATGGAACCAAACCTAAGTGTGTTAAGTGAAGGTGAGCAAGGATGGCGAGTCAGCAAGGATCTACAGAAAGCAGTTAAGTGACCACAGTGGTCAGTCATAAACAAAAACAACACACACACACACACACACACACACACGCACCACACACACACACACACACACACACCTCAAACTAAATTCATTACACCATTTCTATAAAACATTTGGCTCAGCTCTGACTTGCACGGGTTTGATAAGCAGTGTCTCACTATCGTGAATTTGAGTAGCACTCTTGAAACTTAATTCGCTGTTTTGATACCTGTTACAATAGAGACTTGGTTAGAACTGCTAAAGACAGGAGAAAATGAGAAGCAATGGGGAGTACTTAGCAAATGCAGTATGAGCATGTGGAAAACATGAGACAATGAGATCACATTACCTACCACACAATTCGCCCTTTTTTCTACCCCTCTGATTCCGTTGCGAATGTTGTTCCTACTTGAACTGATATCATTGTGATCAAAATGGATAGCAGCTGAACCAACACTGGCCTTTGTTCACTGTTCATGTCTGTCTTGTATAAAAAAAAATTTTAATTTTCATAAATAAAAAATATTTTTTAAAAATGTTCATGTCTGGCCACACTCTGAGACTCAAGAATGATCCACCGATTTTCAAACTTGTTTACAACAATTATCAATATAAATAATGAATAATACATGTTTTAAACAGCAATATAACAAATGCGGGTAAGCTTGACTGATCCATCAAAACATGATGGCAGACCAACAAGATGTTGCATAAGCCTATATAGAATGGCAATGAAATAAAATGTCGATAATCTGCTTCAACAATCAGCCTACGTTTAGCTATAACAGAACTATGATTTTTACAATCTCCTTCAAAATTATGATAAAAATACACACTTGTCCACTCCATTAGCCCACTCATACAGTCTTCTTCAAAATTTCGATAAAAATATGCACTTTTCAACTCCACCAGCCCATTCAAACTATGAAGTCAGCTTTGTCTGTCATAATGCCACGGTAATTAAGACAATTATCATTTTAAGTTCATTTCAACTTTCACAAAAGTGATGTCATACACTATTTGAAACCTTTTCAGAGGACATACAGCGAATCCATCTTTGGCTAAAACCCATGTGTGAGTGTACTTCTTTAAGTGACTTCTGGTTCCATGTAATCCATCTACACCCTTATATTTCTTACACAGACAGACAAAATCACAGCCTGTTATTCATCAGAGTAACCTAAATTACACCCATCTAATTATCATAGAGAAAAGTATACTAAATTACACTTTTTTATTTCTCAGACAGAAAACAATCTCAGTTACATTTCTGTTCTATTTCTCAAAAAACAATGACCAGAGGAATCAAAGGTAAACTCCAGGTGCTGCACCAGGGCACAGCGTATGCAGAATCATAAACTTACAGGTAGTGGTCGCTGATTGCCATCCATCAGTTTCACTTCCAGTTGCTTGGCCACTTGCCCACCTCCCACAAACTGGCCCAGCAACACCCGGGCTGTACCCAGTTGCCTGAAACATTTGGGTCAAAGCAGTTGAATGACTGACTTTATTCATTTAAAAGAAAGAAAGATAAAGAAAGAAAAAAAAACAGAGAAAAGGAAGAAAACAGAAGAACCCTTCATTCCCTTGCCCATGTCACATCTGGGAGTTATATATTTAAAATGTAATAACCAGAATGAATTATAATATTCTTACAAACACAGCATACTGTAATGATTTCTCTCACAAAGTCTTGTCATGTGTGGTGTGTGTGTGTGTGTGTGCGTGCGTGCGTGCGTGCGTGCGTGCGTGCGTGCGTGCGTGCGTGCGTGTGCGTGCGTGCGTGCGTGCGTGCGTGCGTGTGTATCCTGCAGGGTGTACTGTCTTAAGGGCTCACTTTTCAGTATGGCGTAACTGTATTGGTAATCTTAATTTGTTACACATTACCTCACACAAACTTTCCACATGATCTATCAATCACATCTAAACCCTTTAAACCATCATTAGCTTTTTTTATCATGAACTAGAATGCTTCAGCATGTACATACCAGTAAGTGAACCATATTTTTTGCTCTTATTATAATTCCATGTTTATTTCACATTGCACAGTCGACACACAGAGAAAATACAAAAGACTGTTTTTACATTTTAAACCACTTGTGATACTTTACGAATGTAGTAGAGAAGTTTCAACCCATGCCTATGTCCCTGTGTCTACCAATCGATGTGATCACAAAGGTGTTATCCTCTGTAAAATGAGGACAAAACTGGACTCATGACTCGCTGAACTCCATGCTCACCTGTTTCTCCCCACCCTCTCCCAGTCAAAGACTGACAATGCCAGTTCCTCATTTCCAGACAGATTCTGACCAGCCAAATCAAACTCAAACGTCTGCAACATAAAAGACAAACACACGCACATGAATCATCTTCAGTTCATTACAAAGCATCCCAAACACATTGTGATGTCGTGAATGTATATGTTCAAGCTTTTTTTAAACATGTGTACACTCACTGGTATGTACACACACACAATAAAAATCCATACAAGCACTCACTCAAAGATATGCCACCACTCCTCTGCATTCCAACAACCTCCCTAAACCTGGCACAGGCAATCTTTTTATTGTTGTTTTCAACATTTCAAACAATCTTTTGAACAAGCTGGCAATCACTCTCCAGCATTTTGCAGACCTATACATATCCGCCCACAGCCTTCAAACAGTGGCACACATACATAGCTTACTCTGCTATTAAAATAAAACATCATGACACATCATATAAGTGAGATACTGGGTTCTGGCAGTCAACCCTCTTGTCTTGTACACATTCACTGCTCTCACTATTTAAGCTGTTTTTGTATAATACGCTTCATGATTTCTTCTATTCAAGGACTAACTGGCAAATTTTGGACCGTAAGACAGACATATAGTTTTCGTTGTTACCTGAACTTTTCCATGCTCATTTCAAGTTGATTATTCAGTATGTAGAAGGAAGGATGGGTCTTTTCTTTTTAAGTCTGCCTGTTTCCATTCCAATCTAAGTATGTTGATCAGCTGTACACTTCATCTGAAGGTCACCTGAAGCTTATGATCTGAATTTGTCATTTCTTCGAGATGGGTAATAGTTCCATGAGAGTAACAGTTGATTTTCCTGTCTCCCCACAGACTTTTTCAAAATCAAAACATCAGATTCACAAACAAATGAAAAAGCATGCGCTGTACACACTGCCCATAACTGTGCACAACACTGAGTGACAAGTCACGACACAAGATCTTTTCAGCAGACATAAATCTTTGAAGCTACAAACCCTGTCAATTGCGACCAACACAAAGAATTATGTGCTGTAAAGAAATATGTTCTGCTCTGTATTGGGCCTGTGGATCCAGACTGACAGTTCAAACTGAATCGGAATTCTAACGGAATGAAAAGCATCTTTTGTTCATACATGCATTCTTATAATACATAATTTCTTTCTATCTGTAATACATATAGGTGGGGAGGGAGGGAAGGGGGAAAGAAACGGTCTTTTGTGGGGATGATAAGAGTGAAAGAACGAATGAGGGAGAGAGGGATGAAGGGTTCGATGCATGGGACATAGGACACTACACCTCTGTCCTATTCTTTGGTACCTTATCATAATCACAACATGGATTTAAAATAATGAAGCTGTGTTTATATAGTTATGAAAAACAAAATGAGTAAATGGCTATGAAGCACTAACCCAGCACAGTGACAAAGCTATAGCACAATACTAAAACCAGCGAGAAATACAAAACTGAAGCATGCGCACCAGCCAGCCACTGTGGCGCAATGGTAAGCATCATGGATTGCTGGCCATATTTATGTGATTTTTCTACCCCTGAACTGGCTCTACTCCACACGTGTTTGCTATGGGCTCAACTGGGAAGGCTGGGATGACAGAGTCGGCTTCATCCGCTTAAAGATGAGTCTTCTCGAGCTGCTCAAATTTCATGACAAACACTGCTGGTGACTGCATCTCCCAGGCCTGACTGACACTGGGTCATGTTGTGGATGGAAGAATACAGCAGGCACATCATGCAGCTCTGACCAGAATGGAACTCGACAGCACCGTCTTCCTCATCCTCACTGTCATCTCCCAACATCAAATAAAAAAAAAGTCTCAAATTCAGTAACCCTTCACGCCCTGCTGTCCTGATGATCTCAGTGTCTGTTTCCTCTCCAGGTCTGTGCCCTTGGTGAGTTCATGCACAGGTCATCGGTATTGGCCGAGTTCAGGGAGATGGACAAATGTAATGGAGCCCTTTGGGGGTAGGCGCTCACACATGCTGGTTCCTCAACAAGGTGACTGTTGTTTTCATTCTGGAGCTCACTAGGTGGTGTCCTGCATTTGTTGGATCAGAAGTCACCACTGACGACCTCTGAACTGATTCAGCAGCAGTGCCAGGTTGCAACAACACAAACCTGTGTGGTTATAAGCTGAGCCAAAATAAGCATTTTGTGACACATAAGGTAAGGCAGCAAAGGAAAAAAAAAGAAAGTAGAAAGAAAAGCAACACACAAACCAGGAATATTTCAATCGCTCCACAAAACCTGGAGGTACACTGTGACCTATCTTTTTACAGGAAACAATAAACTGAAGCATCAGGTGCCATGTGCACTTGAGAACAAGTTAAATGAGATTTTGTCAAGTTAGCTACTGCACTAAATTTCCACCCAACAAAGGCATCCAATCTTTACTCCATTGCTGCTTAGTACTTCCAATTAACTTGCACACAGATCAACAAAATGCACTGAGGAATACATTTCCTTTCCCTACTTCGTCTTATTGTCTACCTGACCATCTTGGATGACACACCCACTGTGTTGGGTGTTGCCATCCACCCTACCAACCCTGTTGATTCAGACAGTGTTTCCTGGACCTCTGATGGAGTATGTCATGTTTCACACCCCTGGGCATTGACAGTGGGATGAAGTTTCCTTTGATTAGGTTTCTTGATCACCGATTCTTTAACATCAATAAACCTTGGTACAAGCTGTACTGGCTCAAAACTGTGTGCAGCTACATGAGCAAAATCTAATGTTTGAATGCCCCCCCCCCCCCCCCCCCCCCCCCCAACTTTGTACTGGGTTCACAAGAAATTGGCCAACTGATTCTGTGTGAAACAATAATTTTGAAGAAAAGATTTGTGAAAGGAATATGTCAAAATAAATTACCAAACTATGCAGATTTCTTTTTAGAGGAGATGCATCACTGAAAAAAGACCCTACGACAAAAATTACAAAATGAAATCAGTCACTTCTTCTTTTTTGTTGTTTCATTTTATGTAAGACTGAGAGATTAAAAGGAAAGTAGACAGATTTGTAAACAGATATATGTAGATAGAATGACAAATGGAAAAAAGGATCAGCAGATTCTGTGACTTTCAAACAAGCAGGTGTGTAGATGGAGGAATAGGTACTATTTTATGGAGGTGTAACAGCAATCATTCTCTCCCTGTGGAAAACAATGAAATGTAACATGGAGACGTCAAACACACTTAAGGAAATAAAATATGACATACACTGATACAGTCTTTCTCCCCTTATCTGTCAGTGTGTGTGAATGAGTGCAATAAGTGTATTTGTGCGTGCGTGTGTGTGCACGGACAAGCAGTGTGTGTGATACACTGATACAGTCTTTCATCCCTTATCTCTCTGTGTGTGTGAATCAGTGCAGTAAGTGTATGCGTGCGTGTGTTTGCACAGACAAGAAGGGTGTGTGTGTGTGTGTGTGTGTGTGTGTGTGTGTGTGTGTGTGTGTGTGTGTGTGCGTGCACGCACACGCATGCATGCGTGCGTGCGCGCGCACACACACACACTCTCTGACTCTGACCTTATCTCTCTGTGTGTGTGAATCAGTGCAGTAAGTGTATGCGTGCGTGTGTTTGCACAGACAAGAAGGGTGTGTGTGTATGTGTGTGCGTGCGTGCGTGTGTGTGTGTGTGAGTGCGCACGTGCGTGTGTGTGTGTGCGTGCGTGCGCGCACGTACATGCATGCATGCGTGCGTGCGTGCGTGTGTGTGTGTACAGTGTGTGTATATGTGTGTGTGTGTGTGTGTGTGTGTGTGTGTGTGTGTGTGTGTGTGTGTGTGTGTGTGTGTGTGTTCTTCCAAGGCAAATCTAGTTTTCAGCTGTGAAACTTACCAAAAAATTTCATTTCTGAATTGATATATTTTGTGATAAAATAGTTCTAATTTGCATGGGTAGTATGTGTAAATGGCCATTATACAGATGAATGATTACAATATGTGATAGGGAAAATTAGTCTCTTAGAAACATAAAAAGTCCTCTGCAAAAAATGCAATACAGCTAGCAATACATCATTCATAAGAAAATGGACAGATAAAAAGAAAAGTAATAAAAGTTTCTTGTACGTAATGCTTCAGACTAATTTTTATTTAACAAAAAATTATTATTGCTTACATTCTCTTAACAGATTCAGACAGACCACACATACTGACATAACAGTTTGTCATCTTGGTAATGGAAGACATGGATTATCCAACAAATGTCACATGCATACCACAAGTGATGAATTTCATTTCCTAATGGAATGTCCAGCATCCATTGCCTTAACAGTTGCAGACACCTGATATATCCTATCATATGAAAAGATTGTTCAGTTGTGTTTAAACATTTATTTGAAAAATTTGTTGGACATCTGATAAATCACTCATATTGATGAGAAATTTTCATTCCAGAGTTGTGGGACCTTGTTTTCACGCATGTTGTGTTTTCGTTTCTTGTTTTGTTACTTTTTCTTCATTCCCAAAAACAGCTGAAAAGAAAAAATCTTTGTTCACTGCACTCTGTGCTTGCAAGTCTTCAATTTCATGCTCTTCATTGCTCTTAACAAACAATATATTTAAAACTTAAAATGTGCCTGCAAAGCATAGCATACACTTGCAAAGCAACAGAAATATGTGTACACATGTTACGCATTGTATAAAATCATAAACATACACACACACACACACACACACACACACACACACAATATGTACACATGTTATGCACTGTACAAAATCGTAAACACACACACACACACAATGTGCGTACGCATGTTATGCACTGTATAAAATCGTAAACACACACACACACACACACACACACAGGGAGAGAGAACTGTATTTCTATAACATTATGCTACTTGTCTTCTGGTACAAAATGGAATGTCCAGAACATCTGTCTCCAGCACCAGCTGTGCCCACTGTGGCATTGGGAAACACTGCATGAAGCCGACAGTGGCTCAAACCTGAAATGCCAGAGTCTCTCTCCCTGTCTCCCCCACTCTTTCAGACCTGAACGCCACACTTAAATCGTGTTCTTCACTTTTCACCAGAGTCTCTCTCCCCATCTCCCGCACTCTTTCAGACCTGAACGCCACACTTAAATCGTGTTCTTCACTTTTCAAAGTGATGCCATCAATCCCATAACAGACAGCTATTTTTTTTTTTAATGTAGCACAGCTGTTTAAATAACGTTGTTTTTAAGTT
Source organism: Conus canariensis (assembly GCA_033310375.1). Lineage (NCBI taxonomy): Eukaryota > Metazoa > Mollusca > Gastropoda > Neogastropoda > Conidae > Conus > Conus canariensis. The sequence goes on from CM065718.1 coordinate 87,379,637, forward strand.
TATTCACACAAACACATGCGTGCTGTGCGCGCGCACACACACACACGCGCGCACACGCACACACACACACACTACACTCATCTACCTTACCATGTGCTAAAGTGTGCAGAGTTAACTTTTCATCATCATTGAGGGAAACCTGTGAACAAACCTATAGGGTCCATGTTTCCCTCAAAAAACATTTGCTGACTTGTTTCATGACTAACTCACAATCTGTTGGTTCTTTCTATGACAATTAAACATGATTAACACGTTAGTTATGCTGTAAGGTAAACAGAAACAGTGGGTATGCGAGGTTAAGTGTGCATGTGTATGCACGCATACTACATTACTATGGGGAAAATTTGGAAACATTTTCTTTTTGCATCGGTGGCTAGGCTTCTAGAAAGTATTTTCATGCTATTTCCTGAGACCTTAGATGTGGACCTATGGAAAAGATCCCCACAAAATTTTGGTTTCTCCTTGCCCCTGACGAACAGTTTAAAATGTTCCCTCCAAAGCATCAAATCCTAACACACACACACACACACACACACACACACACACACACACACACACACTCTTTTCTAATACCAAACATAAAGATGTTGGTACACATTTGGCCATGGGAAACCGATGAATAAGCTTGTCTGCACAGTCACATACACGCAGTCTGTGTTATTGAATCCTTGCATACCCCATTATCTTTGCATGATTTTTTTTCTCTGCAATATGAGACAGAGTGAGATATAATGTGAGGGGAGAAGAGGGAAAGAAGAAGGGCGGGGGTGTGGATGGGATTAAGACAGAGAGATAGGGCCTGTATTTAAGTGTGTGCAAATGTGCTTACCCGCACCTATCTATGTTTGCATTTGTGACTGTGTGTGTGCGCATGTGTGTGTGGATATATCCATGCCATGTCAGTGTGCATGAGCATATATGCATGCAAGTCTCTTTGTGTGCTCATGTACATGTGTGCATGACCAAGACTTACTTACTTTACTTCCACACTACAATCACATATGTCCTGTGTGCAGAAATCAATGACCAGTAAATCCAAATCAAGCCGACCATGAATCAGATGCTGGAATACATTTCAGTCTCCATGTGTGTGTGACAGCAGTGATTCGACTTGCTGTGTCATGTTACTGCAACTGCACAATTGATAAATGATATGCAAATACATCACACACACACACACACACACACACACACACACACACACACACACAACACACACATTGCACACAAACGCATTCAAAGCCCTACAAGTAGGTGCCCCAGATTTCAAACTAGGCATTATTCACCAAAGCAGCGAATTTTTCTGTACTGGATTCAAAGACCAAAACCCTTTGTGTAAGTGAAAACATAATAGTTTACAACTTTTTTTTTTTTTTTTTTTTTTTTTTGTCTTTTACAATATAAATAAACTTGTGAAAAATCGATATTACCTATTCTGAGGGTCTAGATTTTTTTTTTTTTTTACCTGACAAATGAAAATATGACAGGATCTATAAGGAAAAAACTTTGGGTCTCTGAAAAAAGTTGTTTTACAACAACAACAACAACAACAACAGCAACAACAAAGACCCCACTTGTAAGGTTTGGTGATAATCCATGAACCTGTTTTGGCCGTCACACACACACACACACACACACACACACACACACACACACACACACACACACACACACACACTAACGTACACACACTAACTAACATGCACTAACACACATTAAAGCACCTTCAGAAACTCGCACACAATCAAGTTTTAAGTTTTAATCATTATTGTCCAGCCAACCACACAGTCTTTTGGGGTCCATCAAACCCCCACAAGAAGAAAAGCCACATCACAAAACAAATCTGACCATCAGAAAAAAAAAAAAAAAAAGAAAAAGAAAAAAACATAATATACACTGAAAAAGAAACCAACAACAAAATGCAGTTATGCTATGGTAACTCAACTGTTGACATCTTAAGGCCATATAACATTAGGCTATGCTGAGAGAGCCAGGCATTCCTATTAGTTTTACACTTCCTGATTTGTTAAGTGTAAAAAATATTCAGAAGCATTCCAGTGCCACAAAAACACATTAAGAGGCCATCTGGGCAAATACACATTGCAGAATGGGCAGTCAGTGTGTCCACTCTGGACAGTTGCTACATGATTCACTACCTAACTGCCAGACAACAACAACAACAAAACAACAACAAGCTAACATGTCATCAACTGCAATAAGGGAAAAGAAAATCTTTCTAGAACAAAAACAGAGTACAGTCCCTGATGGCACAAAAACAGTAAATGAGTTTAAAGAAAGACGGTTTGAATTAAAGAAAAAAAAAAAAAACAATATCAAAGAGACATACAATCACACACATATACACCAGTGATTATGCTACATAGTTTGCCAGCTGGTTGCACCCATGCTGTGTCATCATGTGTTGAAAATACAACCGATACCAACAAAAGAATTTGTTCTGGCAGCCAGTGATTATACTTCCTCATTCTCACAATCACATCCCCCACCCCACCCCACCCCCCACACACAAGCATGAGTGTGAGCACACACACACACACACACACACACACACACACACATAATTGCACACACACCTGCACTAACTTAACTGTCATTCTGATGCCTTTAAATCCTCTACTTGATTATTACCTGGAGTGTACAACAGGTACTCCTCAGTGTCAACTCAAAACTTGGTTTCAGATTCTCTGCACAGTTTGGATCTTAAGTTTGTGATGATCTTTGCAACCAGGAATATCATAATGTTTGAAACACATCCTGAATTTAGGAGGTACTAAAATTAGCTTGTAATGAGTCTTCTCACTTCGGCCTGCAGTGTAAGGAGACGGTTGACAGAGCAGCTAACAATGCAAAGGCTTGAAAGCAGTTCATGTTACACAGATATCACTCTCTTCCTTAAAGTCACAGCTGGCTTGACGATATATGTGCCAGTAACACGTCAAGTACACTACATCACATTGCTATGCCAGGTAACAGCAGTGCAGAGAATTTACAGTGAACTGGTTAAATAACAGGACAACTAAACTGAAAAGTTTGGGGAAGAGTCTCATGGAGATGATTCAGCAGATGACTGTCTACCCATTAACCCAAAGCCCTGGTCAGGCCATGGATACCTAGCTAACAATGTCCATTACTTAGAAGTTAGATGCTCCTACGTCATATGATGCATGATACAGTCAGACTGCTCCAACCGATTTGGTCAGTAGCTACCCTCAGAGCATTGCTCCATCACATCTGTACCTTCTGGAGGTCCCTGTCAATTGTCTGGTGCCAAGTCGTCTTCAGGTGTTCGTTTTGACTCTGTCCTTATGGGTTCCATTGAAGCCTTTGTTTGGCAAGTCTGCTGGATGGATGTCTTGCTTCAAGTCCAAGCCAACTTGCATATGAGTGAGGACACTAGCTGTTGTTCGGCTTGAGTTCTGATTCCTCATTTGTGATGAAGCATTTCATCTGACACCCTGGATTTTTTATGTGTATTTGATATGAAAGGTATCAAGTTTCTTTTTTGACTGGTTTTCATGTGCCAAATTTCATAACCTTGCACGAAAGTCGACAGCACATTGCTGTTGCAGAACCCCACCTTGGTCTTAAGGGAGAGTTTCTTATTTCTCAATATCCATCCATGCTGACTGAATATGGCTAATGCTTTTCCCACTCTACAGTCTAATTCTCCAATGGTATCTCTGTTGACAGAGCTTCTGAGATGGGTAAAATTGTCAACAATATCCACTTCATTCTGGTCAATGTGCACCTGTGCTGGTGGCAGGTGTGCATTGGCCAGCATGCTCTTTGTGTGGCACTGATGTTGAGACCAATGCTAGCTCCTGATGCTCTGATCTCACTCACAATGGACTGCAGTTCACTCCTGTAGTTCGTGTATAGTTTCTGCTAGTGCAGCAGTACTGCCTGTAAAGTCCACATCAGACAATGTTTGTTCATCCACCCACACTCTGTCCTCTGATCCTTTGCTGCTGCCTTTAGCACCCACTAAGTGGCTAGAGAAGAGCGGCTCTGCTACACCAAACAACCTTGAGAATCCAAGTTTCAATCTCCAACCAACTGCTGTATCCATCTTCAGTCCTTATGCAGCACCTGAGTTGGTGTAAATGTGATACTTGAGATGACTTTGGAAGGTATGCTGTATCTCTGCATGAAGTTCCACAGCAAGGGTCTGTGGCTGCTGTCAAAAGCCTGGGTAAAGTCAGTAAAGCTGATGGCCAGTCGAGTTTGGACTTCACTGCACAGGTCTATGATGTCACAGAGCAAATTTTCTTCTCAGCACTGAAGCATTTTTACCAGAATCCTGCTTGCTGTTCCCACAATTCTTTAACGACTGCATCTAGCATTCGGTTCAGAATCATCTGGCATTAAGTCTTTCCTGATATGGGCGGAAGTGCCACCTCCCTCCAACTGTCACACACTGTGGGGTTATCTTCCTTGAGAATACTACTGACTGCTCAATTTCTCGTGTCCTCCAGGACTTCCCCAAAGATCCAGACTGGGTTAAGAGCTGGCACATCAACTTGACAACTCTTTCTCCTCCAGCCTTGAGCATTTCAGTAGTGACACCAGCCATGCCAGGTGACTTGTTCCTCAGGCTTTTTATTACCTTTCAAACTTCATCCTCAGAAAAGCCACAGACATTGAGAAAAATGACTGAAAGTCTACATTACAGCTAAAGTTGTTAGTATGTGCGTGTGTGCTTGTGTGTACATGTGAGTGTGTCCATGTGTGAATGTAAGTGCCACGTGTATTTTGCAAGCGTGTGCCTGCGCACGCAGGTGTACATATGTGCATATAAAAGATTGGGTATAAAAGTACTTGCATATGCATGGGTAAGCATATATCATGCAAGCCTGCAATTATATAAATGGACATGTGTGGAATTGATGTGTATATATGTGTGTGTGTGTGTATGTGCGTGCATGTGTGTGTGCATGTGTGTGTGTGCATGTGTGCATGTTTTGTGTGTGTGTGTGTGTGTGTGTGTGTGTGTGTGTGTGTGTGTGTGTGTGTGTGTGTGTGTGTGTTTGTGTGTGTGTGCGTGTGTGTGTGTGTGCGTGTGCGTGTGTGTGTATGAGTGTTTGTGTGTGATTGTGTGTGTATGCGTGTGTTTGCAAGCACACACATGCACTGCAAGAGAGCAGGAATTAAAAAACAAATCATTTTGGTATAACAGAAAAAAACGAGAAACCAGGATATTATGAACAGTAACTCAAATGATTAGTGCTTATACTTCACGAGAGTGAAAAGTTGATACACATTTATAACTGATGTCATAAGAAAACAAGAGAGGCTGGAAAAAAGGAAAAAGAACAAGAACTGGACAACTGAGTGTGCATACGTTTGTGTGTTTGTGTTTGAGTGTGTACTTGTGTACTTGTGTGTGTGTGTGTGTGTGTGTGTGTGTGTGTGTGTGTGTGTGTGTGTGTGTGTGTGTGTATGTGTGTCTGTGTGTGTCTGTGTGTGTTTGTGTGCATGCGTGTGCAAGCACACTCACGCACATATGTGTGTGCGCATGCACACATGCGCATGCTTGCATGTGTGTGTATGAGAGAGAATGTGA
>CM065718.1:87397720-87412720 GCA_033310375.1 Conus canariensis
CATCATAAGCAATCTAATAATCACCGAGATCACTTTATCATTATTTGCAGTCCAAAGGTTATCAAACTTTAATATTCTTAACAATAGTGTCTGTAAATAATGGGACCAGCTCTTCATCCTGATTAAAATTCTAAAGTGTGAAACACCAAACTGCGACAGCTTTTTCTTTCCATGGATGCATTATCTGATCTTAAGTAAGATCAAGAGTAGAACTGTACAGGCATATTTTGCTCCTGACACATGACTTCATCTGCTAATACAGAATCTATAGTGTGAAACGAAATGATCTTCAAGCAGATTTACAAACTCATTCTCTGCAGAACAGAGCACAACCAAAATTTAAGTGATGAATGTATTTGAGCAATAACAACAATGAAAATAAACTTTACAATACTGATTTTCATCCTGGGTTTTTAAACTTCATCTGGTTTAATGTTGCACCAGTTCAATTTGCATGAGTAATCCTGCAATGTTGCCATTGTGTGTGTATGTACGCATTCGTGTGCATTATATATATATATACCTATGCATGAATGCATGAGTAATGACTTTAACAGCATTCTTCACAATTCCATTTTTGCATTCTGCATGAATATTTTTGCTGTTTTGCCCCTGCGAGTGTGTGTGTTTTCTGTGAGAGTATAAGACTAGAGAGAGAGAGAGTGTGTGTGTGTGTGTGAGTGTGAGTGAGTGTGTGTGTGTGCGTGCGTGCGTGTGTGCGTTGTGCATGTGTGTGTGTGTGTGTGTGTGTGTGTGTGTGTGTGTGTGTGTGTGTGTGTGTTGTGTGTGTATGTGTGTGTGTGTGTATGTGTGTGTATTTCAACAATAACACAAAAATAATAATGACAATAATAACCATCCCATTAAATTATGTCCTAAGCCATGGAGTTGACCATATGCAGTACACATCTTTTGGTTCTAGATACTTTGGCTATCACACATGTTACACATTAGTCAACATTTTTTTCTATCATCCGATTCGAAATCTGTTGTGATAATTTCACACAATGACAGATCATTCAGTATGATATTGATAGATCCTTTGTTCAAACATCAGTTTAATTTTTCAAAAAGCAAGATTCTGATACACTTCACTGTTTTAGGTTCCTGGTCCTGCTAACTACCCTTCACAGCACTGAACGACACAGCTTATAATTTTGAGCCAGAGGCCACATTGAACAGTCAGTGCGATTTCTGCCTATATGCCTGATGTATGAAACACAATCTCAATGGTAAGCTTTGAGATAAAAGACATACTGTACGAAAGCATGAAAAGAATGGGAGGGAGTTTGGAGAGAGAGAAAGGAAGGAGGAGGGTGGTGGCTGGGGACATTGTAAACACTCTGTTGCAATGATAATGGTACACATTTGATGCCATTTCATTACAGTGAACAAAACTATCATTTAGATGACAAATAACAGCAAACACCAAACATCTGGTTCTAATCATGATCCAGACATGCAGTAGTGTACACATACTAATTATTCATAGCAAGCAATGGGGTGTTTTTTTTACTTGTAAGTGTTCTTTAAAACTATTCAAGTTATTACCTTAATGGAAAATATACCTTGAACAAATCTTTTCATTAAAACATAAATTTGTAACAATACACTGCATTTATTAAAATAAAAGGAATATTTTAATAGTATTAAGATCTTGACATGAATTATTAGTAACTAAAAATCAGCTTAGCTTTTAAATGCCATTGTCAGGCCTTAAACTGTACATATCTGCCTTTTTTTCTGACCAAAATTCCCTGTTAGTCTGTATCACTATCAGGCATAAAAGAGTGGGGGGGGGGGGGGGAGAGAGAGAGAGAGAGAGAGAGAGAGAGAGAGGTAGGTATGTGAGAGTAAGTTAGGATTGAGGTAGGAAGATATGCAAAAGAGCTTGAGGGTGTGGTTGATGTGAGAGTATGAGAGTGACTTTTCCTGATCATTATTTTATCAGATCTCAGCGAGTTAAAACTGTCCCTTTCTTCCAGTCTTTTAAGTGATTTTTTCTCACAAACAAAATTGTTGACATTACCACGTTGTTAAATCGTCAGGACGGGCAACAACCAAACGTTAATTTATCTCACTAATAACAAATTGCAGTTTCAGTCAGTCAGGCAAGTTCAGTGAAAATGAGGAAACGTTGACAGACAGTGAACATACCTTTAGTTAAAGCTATGCTAATGCTGTGTGCGACTCCTTACCTCATCCCAGGCCGGATTTAATTCACCCTTCACAACTTCAGTTTTCTTCTTCTGCCCTGAAACAAAATCCAAACCCTATCAATGCAACCAAAATAAACAATGGTCAGCAAACTAAACCGAAAAGCACTTTTATTATTCGGGATTAACACGATTCGTTAAAATGCGTGAATTCAAGAAAAACAAAATGATAATGTAAAGCAAAAATGGCCCTCACCGGCTCACGGAAACTTTGTAAGCTTACCTTGAAACTCGATTGCAGCGTACGGATCACATTTTCCAAACTTTTCTGGATTCGGAACGTCCGAAGCACCAATGATATGAACTTGCAAAGACATCGTCAACTTTCTGTTTGAACAACTCCTCAGTTCTCCATTATCGAGTGTGTTGCACTATCGATTTTATCCTCTGCAGCAGCCGACGTTCCAACACACTGCGGCACACCCCTATCGTCGTCTGCCGCTAAGGTTGTGGGCATGTCAATAGGATTATGGGGAGGCAAGGGAATTAACTGTGTTTCTGGGATGTAGTACATTTGTGTATTTTACTTCCCCTGAAACACAAGATGACGTTCACTGAAACAAACTATCATTTTCTTGGCAAGAAACATGCAGCCGGTCAGTCACTGTTTCCACCACCACTTCTACCTCCTCCCCCCCAAAAAAAACATGCGCTTCAGTACTTCCAGTCTCTCGCTGCTTCCTTCTAAAGAAAGCTCCCACAGAACTTCCAATCTGACAAAGCGTGCAGCCATGACAACATTCCTAATGCTGTTCTAAAAATGCTTGTAGTCAGCACCTCCCATACCTTGATCACCTCGTGAAATTTCCTTTGATTTGCAATACATCACTTGCAAATATGTGTGTGTGCGTGCGTGCGTGCGTGTGTGTGTGTTGTTGTTGTTGCTGATGATGATTTATAGTCTGTTCACACTTGGTGATGTTAGACTTTACTGGGGGGAGGGGAGGGAGAGGGGAGGAGGGTTGGGGGAGGGCGGAGGATTAGGACAGGGGGGAGGAAAAGGTAGAAATAATGTCAAGAACAGTACAAATTTAAATATAAACTACACTATCATAATTATAACAATATGCTAATTTGAGATTGAGAGATAATTTTTGCAACCTCAACAATTTCTGAACTGAAAGAAATAGCGTGAACCAGTTTAGATTTCGGAATTTCAATGTTTGCTTTTGAATAAAGAGCATTTAAAATGGGGCAATGGAAAAGTATATGTTCACCAGATAATGGCTTAGAACATGCACACGCTATATTTTGGGAATATTTGGTCTTCCAAGAGTTCAAACGTATCTTGTATATTAAACTAGAAATATGTCTAGGATATGTTTCCATTACACATTTATCTTGAGACTTCTCAATTCGGAAGCAGCTTTCCAATAACGAATGTACTTCATATATATCTAACTTCAAATTACTTTTTGCAGCATTGCCCATTGCCCCGCGTCTGGCTAGTTTATCTGCTATTTCATTCCAATAAATACCACAGTGTGAAGGGACCCAGCCGAAGACTATATTTACTCCTGTGGAAATAATGTAATTAATTAGATGCTTTATTTCAAAGATTACATCTTTTCTTGTTTTAACATTCCAAACTTTCAAACTATCTAACACTGCCTTAGAATCAACACAAAATAAAATGTTACAGAAAGAATGATCACTATCACAAACAAAGAGTAATGCCATAAGAATAGCATACAATTCTGCCGTAAAAATAGAAAATCCTTTTCCAAGGCTGTATGTTTTTTTTTAACTTTTAAAGCCGGAATAACAAAACCTGAACCTGCACTTAACTGGCAAACGGAACCATCCGTAAAAATTTTTAAATGATTTAAATATTTGTTTTCTAAGTTTTCTCTCACTTTCGAAGTTAAAATGTTAATGTTATCATTTTTTCGGACATCAGTGTAATCTACATCAAAGATAGCTTGTCTATGTTCCCGTGGAGGCACCGGGGGAACAACAGGAGCAGGTGAGAGTGAAGTGACATCAATATTGCATTTTTCAAAAGAATCTTTCGTGTAATTTCGAACGGGACAAAAATAACCTAGCTGTTGAGCTCTTTTGGGATATTCAACATTTGAATCCATCAACACTTCGTTTTCGACTGAATTAAGTACTGAAAGACTTCTTGCGACATATTTGGCCACAGATAATCTACGTTGATCTGACAGTGATAGCATATACATTTCTTTGTACGCCTTCAATGTGTTTGTGTGCACTGGGACACCAAGCGCTAATTTGATAGCTTTGCTGTCTATACTTTTGCAATTTTTTCAGTAGACTTTGAGGAGCTGAAAAAATAAACTTCTTGTCCGTACACTAGTTTTGATCTTACTAGAGAAACAGCTAGGTGCAGGAGGGTTTTTGTATCTTGAGCCCACGGTTGAATACAAATAATTTTCAATAAGTTTAAACGTTTCCTTGTTTTAGCTATCAAGCTTTCAATGTAAAAACGCCAGTTAAGTTTAGGGGTTAAATTCACACCCAGAAATTTTATGTTTTGTGAGTACTGCAATTTAGAACCATTCAATTTGAAGCTTGGCAAATACATTGGATTGTCTCCCTTATTGAAAAACATTAACTGTGTTTTTTTACCTGAGAGAATAAGCCCGTTATTTTCCATAAAGTTGTTTAATTTATCTATCTCTAACTGATATATCTTCTGTATATGATTCGTAATCCTCTTGCCAGTATGCTTTCGGATATTTGTATTTATCCACATAGCAATGTCATCAGCATATTGTACTAAACTCACACTTGTGTGTGTGTGTGTGTGTGTGTGTGTGTGTGTGTGTGTGTGTGTGTGTGTGTGTGTGTGTGTGTGTCCCGCGCTTTTTGCTTTGTGTATTCTTATCATATCCTCTCTGTCCAGTGATAAAACCAGAAGGCGAAAGCTCGTATAATGAAGTCCTGGGTGGAGGAACAAGCGGAACATATTCATGTACTGTTTGATTTATATATATATATATATATATATATATATATATATATATAATATATATATAATTACTATAATGATGAAGAAATGAATGTTAATCTGCACTTGTTTTCCCCACTACTTAATAGTTCAGCATTATATATATATATATATATATATAATATATATATATATATATATGAATTGAGCAAATACATTTGGAAACTTAAAGACGCAAAAATAAACTACAACATATCCTGGAAAATCATAAAAAGGGCATCACCATACAGCAATATTTCAAAAAGATGCAACCTATGCCTAACTGAAAAATGGCTAATACTGTGTAAACCTCACTTAGCAACTCTTAATATAACTAAAACAGAAATAGTAAATAACTGCAGGCACAAATGGAAATCGTTGTTAGTGAACACACCCCGTACAACAACCTGAAAACCCCAAAAACACGTGCAACCAACACGCACGTGAAAACAGCTGCAACCGGGCCCCACACGCTATATAACACCGGCGGTGGGCAACCCAAACTCCATCCTGACGATAGCCAAGCGCTAGAAACAAATTTGTAGATATTTTTATTCCTCTTTTAATACTTGTCTTATCTAATGTTGCTCCCCAAGGGGTTGAGTACTTGTAAAATTACTCTAGGCTTTTTAACCACACTGATCTTAATCGCTCCTCACGTTGAGCACTGTGGCCTGAAGGATTTTAAAATGGAGGAAACCAATTTTAGGCAGTCAACAAAAAATATACCATTTTCTAATCCGCAATCATATATAAAAAAAATTAATAGAACAAACAGAAAAGTTTGTGCACAACATGAGATGGAAAGCTTTCTTTTTTCTAAACCCAAACGCAAAAAAAAGAGGACAAAAACACCTACGATTTCAAATCATGGCGATCACCACCAGCCATAGACGAAATGAAACCTTTTGAAGATAAAATGAAAAGATTGATAGCCAATATTGAATTTAAAAAATCTAACAACGATTTCCAAACAACATTAAAAAACCAAATAAAACAAGTACAAAATGACAAAAAAAATATTTGTGAAGGCTGATAAAACTAGCAATTACTACAAAATGGAACCAAAGGAATACTCTCAACTCCTTGACAAAAACATCCAGAAAAACTACAAAAAAGCCGACAAAAATATACATGACAGTATCCGCACTAAAGAAAAAGAACTTGCACAGCGCATAGACCTAAGTGACAGGATAGAAGCGACAGCAACAAAAGAAGCTTTCATAACACTCAAAGACCACAAGCCCAACTTTCATAACAATCCAACATGTAGACTAATAAATCCATCCAAATCTGAACTAGGCAAAATAAGCAAGAAAATTCTGGAAAAAACAATAAAGAACATAAAATCAAACTCTGAATACAACCTCTGGAAGAACACATACGAAGTTATCCAATGGTTCAAAAAACTCAATAAACAAAGTAATACAGTATTCATCATATTTGACATAGTAGACTTTTACCCATCTATAGATGAGGAACTACTCAACAAAGCACTGAAGTTTGCCAGTAACCACACAGACATAACAGGGTCAGAAATGGAAATCATTCTCCACACCAAGAAAACATTACTGCACAGCAGAAACGAAACCTGGATCAAGAAAACGAACAGAAATTCAACATTTGACGTAATCATGGGTTCATATGATGGTGCAGAAACATGCGAACTGGTTGGACTATTCATGCTATCCAACATCAAGAAAAAAACTCGGAAAGCAAGTCGGACTATACAGAGATGACGGCCTTGCTGCACTAACCAATAACCCAAGAACCATTGAAAATAGGAAAAAAGAACTATGCAAAATCTTCCAAAATCACAACTTAAAAATTACCATTGAAGCAAACAAAAAGGTAGTGAACTACTTAGACATAACACTGGATCTGAATAATCACACATATAAACCATACAAGAAACCCAACGACGCACCTCTCTATGTACACATCAAAAGTAACCATCCACCATCTGTATTAAAGACCATACCTCACGGCATAAACAAGAGACTATCAAACCTGTCATGCAGTGAGAAAGTGTTCAACAATGCAGCAGTAGAATACCAGGAGGCACTACAAAGAAGTGGATACAATTACAAACTACAATACAACCCAGACAACAACACAAATAAAAGCAAGAAAAATAGAAAAAGAAAAATCATATGGTACAACCCCCCATACGACGGGAAACTCAAAACAAACATAGGGAAAGAATTCTTCAAAATCTTAACAACTTCATTTCCAAAAGAACACAAACTGTCCAAAATATTCAACAAAAACACTGTCAAACTATCGTACTCATGTATGCCCAACCTCAAAAACCTAATTGATGCATCCAACAAAATGAAAATCAACACAGCAAAGAAGGGTGAAGAAAGGAAACCCTGCAATTGCACCAAAAAAGAGCAGTGTCCACTAAGCAATAAATGTCTTCACAACAATATTGTATACCAGGCTACTGTAACATCAGAAAATGAAAAAGAAACATACATAGGGATCACTGAAAACCACTTCAAAACCAGATATGCAAACCACAAACAGTCATTCAACAAAGAAACATACAAAAACCAAACTGAATTGAGCAAATACATTTGGAAACTTAAAGACGCAAAAATAAACTACAACATATCCTGGAAAATCATAAAAAGGGCATCACCATACAGCAATATTTCAAAAAGATGCAACCTATGCCTAACTGAAAAAATGGCTAATACTGTGTAAACCTCACTTAGCAACTCCTAATACTAAAACAGAAATAGTAAATAACTGCAGGCACAAATGGAAATCGTTGTTAGTGAACACACCCCGTACAACAACCTGAAAACCCCAAAAACACGTGCAACCAACACGCACGTGAAAACAGCTGCAACCGGGCCCCACACGCTATATAACACCGGCGGTGGGCAACCCAAACTCCATCCTGACGATAGCCAAGCGCTAGAAACAAATTTGTAGATATTTTAATACCTCTTTTAATACTTGTCTTTTATATATATATATATATATATATATATATTATATTATATTATATATTCCCAAGATGGGAAAAAAAAGGGGCAGCAGAGGGACATCCGGAGTCATGAACCGGGTGTGGCCCAACCCCCCTAGAGTGTCAGGAGATAAGGGCCGAAACACTTGCTTGAAGGGGGCTTCTCTTCTGAGGACTCTCTGCTGCCACGCTCTCCACGAGTTTCTTTCTACTATATATATATATATATATATATATATATATGTGTGTGTGTGTGTGTGTGTGTGTGTGTGTGTGTGTGTGTGTGTGTGTGTGCACGCACTCACACAAGTATCTACCAGTCTTTCTCCCTCTCTCTCTCTCTCTCTCTTTCTATATATAGTGTGTAGGGGGGAGGGGGCGTTACCATCTGGTATCATACAATCCCTGGAAAGCAGCCCTTGACGTCCTGACGTCTTAAGTACCTGGTCCACGTGTTTGATTAAGAACTGGCGTTTAAACTTTATACCCCGCAACTCCCTATACAACTCTACTGCAAACAAACACACAATACAGACCAGCCGTGGCGAAGTGGTTAGCGTCGCGGGTTCGATTCCCATCAGAGTCATGTGGAATTTTTCTGCCCCGACCGGCTCCTACCCAGAGTTGAGTTTGCTACGTCTCAGTTGGGAAGACTGGGAACACAGTCATCCACTTAATGGATGCGTCTCTGAGAGTGTTGCTCAAAATTGCTGACCAACACTGCAGGTGCCTGTATCTCTCGGGTCTGGTTGACGCCAGGATATATTATGAAAGGAAGCGTAGAGTACAGCCCTGTCATGTAGTCTCAGACCGAAATGGAAATCCGTAGCATCATCTTAATCATCCTCATTCTCATCGATCAGCATTAAAAAAAATGTCTCAAATTCTGTGGTCCTTCATGCCCTGCTCTCATGGTGATCTCAATTTCGATGTCCTCTCCACGTCTGTTACCTTGGTTTGGTTCCGTCGGGGTCACCGGTATCGGCGAGTCCATGGGGGCTGTCGTTGGACGGACGTGGTGGTGCCCTCCGGGGGTGGGGGGGTTGGGGGGGAGGAGGGGGGGGGGAGCTCACTCACGCCGGCTCCGCGACGTACCCTTATGTACTCGGGAACGAGTGCACACATTTCTGCTGATGACACTGTCTGTCGTTGCTGCAATCAACGAATGTAAATGTGGGCCTACCGTGTTCAGAGATTGAACATCTGTGAAACTATACCGTGATCACAGACCGAGCATCCATGTGACTATATTGTGATCAGAAAACGAACATTTATGTATATACACCGTAATCAGAAAATGAGCATTCATATATCTGCACTGTGATCAGAAAACGAACACTAATATGACTGAACTGTGGTCACAGACCGAACGTCCATGTAACTGTATTCTGATCAGACACCAACCATTCATGAAAACTGTACTATAATCAAAGACCGAACATTATGTCACTGTACAGGGACGAATATTCATGTAACTATATTAGGCTCGGATTCCGAATATCGACGTCACTGTGCCGTGATCAGAGACCAAACATCCATGTCACTGCGCTGTGATCAGAGATCAAACATTCATGTCACTGTTCTGTGATCAGAGACCGAACATCCATGTCACTGTTCTGTGATCAGAGATCGAACATCCATGTCACTGTGCTGTGATCAGAGACTGAACATCCATGTCACTGTGCTGTGATCAGAGATCAAACATCCATGTCACTGTTCTGTGATCAGAGATCAAACATCCATGTCACTGTTCTGTGATCAGAGATCAAACATCCATGTCACTGTTCTGTGATCAGAGACCAAACATCCATGTCACTGTGGTGTGATCAGAGATCAAACATCCATGTCACTGTGGTGTGATCAGAGACTGAACATCCATGTCACTGTTCTGTGATCAGAGACCAAACATCCATGTCACTGTTCTGTGATCAGAGATTGAACATCCACGTCAATAGTCTGTGATCAGAGATCGAACATCCATGACACTGTTATGTGATCAGAGATTGAACATCCATGTCACTGTTCTGTGATCAGAGATCGAACATCCATGTCACTGTTCTGTGATCAGAGATCGAACATCCATGTCACTGTTCTGTGATCAGAGACCAAACATCCATGTCACTGTGCTGTGATCAGAGACTGAACATCCATGTCACTGTACTGTGATCAGAGATCAAACATCCATGTCACTGTTCTGTGATCAGAGATCAAACATCCATGTCACTGTTCTGTGATCAGAGATCAAACATCCATGTCACTGTTCTGTGATCAGAGATCAAGTAGAAAGAAACTCGTGGAGAGCGTGGCAGCAGAGAGTCCTCAGAAGAGAAGCCCCCTTCAAGCAAGTGTTTCGGCCCTTATCTCCTGACACTCTAGGGGGGTTGGGCCACACCCGGTTCATGACTCCGGATGTCCCTCTGCTGCCCCCTTTTTTTTTTCCCATCTTGGGACGAGCCATGGCTGGGATTCGAACCCATGACCCTCTGGACATGCTCATTTTCCACTTAATGACTCGCGCTTTAACCACTGAGCCACAGGGACACCTGATATTTGTAGGGAAATTAAGCCTTATGAAGTTCACTTTTGTTCCTCCTTGACCAGATCCAGCTTGAACACCTCTCTGCCGCTTCTGCCATTGCTTTCAGGGCTCTGGTTTTTTCCTTCCCTGCAACTGAGAGCTGTTTCATGAGGCTGTATGCAGACGTTCCTACAAACCCCCTAGCTCCAATTTCTGCAGTGAGGACTTTGACCTGATAGCCTTCTCTCCTCAGGCTGTTTGCCAGATCAGCATACTTTTCAGTCTTGTAGATTTGAGCTGCCTCCATTCTGTTCTCATATGGCACCGTGAGCTCGATCATGATCAGCTGCTTGGTTGACTTAGAGTGGACTACTATGTCTGGTCTCATGCCACTCTTGCTGATGATCTCTGGGTGACTCTTCCATTCTGGGAGGTCTGCAGTGCACTCCCAGTCATCTGCCCCGTCCAGCAGACTCTGCCTGCATGTTTCGAGTGGCACTGTTGTTCTTGGCCATGATTTGCTGCCTCCTGCCGTGATGAATGTTGCGGGTGCTTTTGGAGTCCTGATTTTCCCTTTTGTGGTGTTGGTACTGGCCCAGACTACTTGTACAATCTCTTTGAGCACTTGGTTGTGCCTCCATGTGTACCTTCCTTGAGCCAGGGCTACTTTACATGAGCTTAGGACATGCTCCACTGTTTGTTTTTCATGGCAGAGGGGGCATGCAGGATCGTCTGTTTTCCCCCACTTCACCAGGTTTGCATTTGAGGGCAGAAGGTCATATGCAGATCTGAGAATGAAGCTGATCCTGAGAGGGGCCATGCGCCAAATGTCATTCCAAGTGAGACTTCTTTGGAGTGCATTCTCCCACGTTGTCCATTGCCCTTGCTGGCTCTGCTGGACTGCTTTTTGGAGTCTTTTTTGGTCTTCTTCTTTTCTCATCTCCTGAATCATCATGTCTCTTTTGGCTTTTCCTTTGGCCTTTGACCACCATTCAGTTTTGGTCAACCCCAGTCCTTGTCTGTTGGTCTGTGTGTGTCCTGTTATTTCTCTGATCTTGAGACTTTCTTTTGCAGAATCCATCGCCTCTTGAACTTTCCATTTTCTGCCTGTCTTCAGCTGGGGCTTGATTGCTTCTACCACCTTGTCTCCTGAGTCCTCCAGCATGCTTTGAAGTCTGATCTTCCCTGCTTTGTATTCCTCCAGGATGGATTTCAGTGGTAGTTTCAGCTTTGCTTGGCGACAGTACAGCGCTATGTCAGTCAGACAGGGTGGGACACCAAGCCATTTCCTTGTGAACTTGTTGATTTTGGCTTCCATTGCCTCCACTATGCTGGTGCAGATGTCGTATATCATCAGAGGCCATAGGAGCTTTGGTATCAGCATGAACTGCAGACACCAGACCTTGTATTTGCCAGGGAGCCCACACTGGTCAATGGTCTCCAAGCCTTCCTCCGCCATCTGCTTGGTTTCTTTTGCTCTTTGTGTGTCTTTCAGCGTATCATCATACCATCTTCCAAGGCTCTTGACTGGTTCTTCTGTGACTGTTGGAATGGCCTGGTTGGCAACACTGAAGACCACAGATCCGGCCACTTTTCCTTTCCTCAGTGAGAGACTCCGTGATTTCTTTGGCTTGAACTTCATTCTGGATGAGGCAACTATGTCGTCCAGCCTCTCCAGCACATGACGTGTCTCGTCTTCTCTGGATGAAATCACTGTAGTGTCATCCATGAAGGCCTTGAGAGGAGGCATCTTGTATCCATCGCCAAGGTCTGTTTGTCTCGCGTTGTTTGTTGCTGCTTTCAAGATGAGTTCCATTGCCAGCACGAACAGTATTGGGGAAATTGCACAGCCCATTGTAATACCCACTTCCAAGTTGATCCAGTCTGTTGTGTACTCCTTGGTAGAGAACCGCATTGAGAAGCCATTGAAGTACTTCTTGAGCATGTCGCGGATGTTCTTTGGCACATGGTACATCTCAAGAGCCAACTGTATCATCTCATGGGGCACAGATCCATATGCGTTTGCCAGATCAAGCCACACTACGTCCAGGTCTCTCTTTTCTGTTTTTGCTTTTTGGATTGCGTCCCAGATCATTGTGGCGTGTTCTACACAGCCAGCCACGCCTGGGATGCCACCTTTCTGGACTGACACATCCAAGTACTTGTTTTCCATCAGGTACTTGGTCAGCCTTGCTGCCATGACAGAGAAGAAGATTTTCCCTTCGACGTTCAGTAGTGATATTGGCCTGAACTGGCTGATGTCACTTGAGTTTTGCTCTTTGGGGATGTACACACCATCTGCCGTCATCCACTGGCCGCTGATCTTCTGGTTTCTCCAAGCCGATCGCAGCAGCCTGTGGAGCCACTCCAGCACCTTGGGACATTTCTTGTAAAGCTGGTAAGGTATTCCGTTTGGCCCTGGTGATGATTTGGCTCTGGCTTTGTCGACCACCTTCTTGATTTCCGCCAACGTTGGAGGCTTGCCATTGAACTGTTCCTCAGGGCTGGTTGGCCACACCAGACCTTGAATGTCGAGTGGTGCTTTGCTCTGTGGGTCAGAGTATGTTTTCCTCAGATGCTGCTCAAGAACTCCTTTGTCCACACTTAGGGTCCCAGATTTTGGCTGCTCAAACAGTGTTCTGGCAAACTGGAAGGGGTCTCTGAAGAAGCGCTCTTGTGTCTTCTTCTTTTTGCTCTTCCTCTTCCTCGCAGATTCCGCTTTGCTGAGGGCACTGTGTTTTTCTTTCAGGTCTTTCCACAGTTCTTCCAAGCCTTGTTTTTCAGCTGGCAGTGCGGTCTTCATTTGCATCTTGAGGTTTTTCTTTTGGACCCTGATCTTGTCCATCTTTTCTTGGCGTCTGGATTTCTTTGGAGGTGTTTTCTCTTTGTGTAGTTTTGCTCCATAGGCGTCTCTACATGTGGCATACACAATGTCCCCATATGTGGCTAGTTTGTGTTCCAGGGTGCTTTTCCCTATCAGTGCATCGAGTCTTTGGACGATTTTTGCATCCAGTTTCTCCCAATCTTCAGTTTCGTTTGCTCGTGGCAGGTTGAGTTTCAGGCGCCTGGCATCGAGGGCCTGTGCAAATTCCTCATCCGAACCAACAGCGTGGATGTCACTGTTCTGTGATCAGAGATCAAACATCCATGTCACTGTGGTGTGATCAGAGACTGAACATCCATGTCACTGTTCTGTGATCAGAGACCAAACATCCATGTCACTGTTCTGTGATCAGAGATTGAACATCCACGTCAATAGTCTGTGATCAGAGATCGAACATCCATGACACTGTTATGTGATCAGAGATTGAACATCCATGTCACTGTTCTGTGATCAGAGATCGAACATCCATGTCACTGTTCTTTGATCAGAGACCAAACATCCATGTCACTGTTCTGTGATCAGAGATCAAACATCCATGTCACTGTTCTGTGATCAGAGATTGAACATCCATATCACTGTTCTGTGATCAGAGATCAAACATCAATGTCACTGTTCTGTGGCCAGAGATTGAACATCCATGTCACTATACTGTGATCAGAGATCAAACATCCATGTCACTGTGGTGTGATCAGAGATTGAACATTCATGTCACTGTTCTGTGATCAGAGATCGAACTTCCATGTCACTGTGGTGTGATCAGAGATCAAACATCCATGTCACTGTTCTGTGATCAGAGATCGAACATCCATGTCACTGTTCTGTGATCAGAGATCAAACATCCATGTCACTGTTCTGTGATTACAGACCGAACATCCATGTCACTGTTCTGTGATCACAGACCGAACATCCATGTCACTGTTCTGTGATCAGAGACCAGTCATCCATGTAACTGTTCTGTGATCAGAGATCAAACATCCTTGTCACTGTTGTGTTATCAGAGATCGAACATCCATGTCACTGTTCTGTGATCAGAGATCAAACATTCATGTCACTGTTCTGTGATCAGAGACCGAACATCCATGTCACTGTGGTGTGATCAGAGATTGAACATCCATGTCACTGTTCTGTGATCAGAGAATGAACATCCATGTCATTGTTCTGTGATCAGAGATCGAACATCCATGTCACTGTTCTGTGATCAGAGATCGAACGTCCATGTCACTGTTCTGTGATCAGAGATCAAACATCCATGTCACTGTGGTGTGATCAGAGACCGAACATCCATGTCACTGTTCTTTGATCAGAGACTGAACATCCATGTCACTGTTCTGTGATCAGAGACCGAACATCCATGTCGCTGTTCTGTGATCAGAGATTGAACATCCATGTCACTGTTCTTTGATCAGAGATCAAACATCCATGTCACTGTTCTGTGATCAGAGATCAAAC
>CM065718.1:87415220-87432720 GCA_033310375.1 Conus canariensis
TTGAGTTAGCGAACAGACATCAGCGTCAGCGTCACTGAGCTGGTGTATAGTTAGCTTGATGAAGAACAAACACCTTGATAAAGCATAAATGGCACGAAGTATAAACATTTCTATTCTGTCAATTTTGTAGTGTCTGTTTGCCTTTTTGGCCTTTTCATTCACGTTTTATTGCATAAGATTGCATGTTGTATAAAATTTCGACTCGACTTTTTCTTTTCACCGTGGACGAAAAATCAACGGTGATAGCTGATGTGCTCAGTTCGACCTCGTTTTATTTCCATTCAGGATATCAACAGTTCAGCTCTTATGGCATGAATCGCTCGCGCACGCGCGTGTGTGCGAGGGTGTGCGCACGCGCGCGCGCGCGCGCGCGTGTGTGTGTGTGTGTGTGAGTGCGCGCGTGTGTATAAAGAAAGAGAGAGAGAGAGAGGGGGGGTATTGGGGGGGGGGGTCAGGGGAAGATAATGTCTTCTTTCCATTGCAAGTAGAGTTACCTTTTCGCAGTGTATTGGTAGAGATCATTTCGCAATTTGTGCATGCGTCATTCGCTTACAAAAATGTTACATCAAACCCAATAGGCCTACATGTACTAGATGTAGATTGAACTGGTCAATTAACTGTTTGAAAAACAGTGTCTGCATTGTATGCGCACTGTTTCACACTCATGTTTCAGTATTTTCCCTCTCTGATTGAACTGTTAATCTGAGTAATGGGGCAAAATAGACGTGTTCCCCGAAGAAAAAAAAAAGGGGGGGGGGGGGGGGATCAGGGGAAGATAACTCCCATCTTTCCAAATAGATCTAGTTGCAAAGCGAGACGACTGCAGGCGGAAATCTAAACAAATCTTAAATAAATGTTAGCGAACCGCCCAGAGAACGTGGACAAACGAGTCACAAGACGAAACACAACGCGTTTCGACCTCTTAGGTCTTCATCGGGTGAGACATAAACGAATAAAACAACGAAAATTCACTTAGCTTTGATCGCTTCAGATCACTTCACAGGGTTCAGCGCAAGGAAGAAGGCTTTCTTGCGCTGAACCCTGTGAAGTGATCTGAAGCGATCAAAGCTAAGTGAATTTTCGTTGTTTTATTCGTTTATGTCTCACCCGATGAAGACCTAAGAGGTCGAAACGCGTTGCGTTTCGTCTTGTGACTCGTTTGTCCACGTTCTCTGGGCGGTTCGCTAACATTTATTTAAGATTTTTCCAAATAGAGTTAGCCTAGCTTTCCTCAGTTTAAGGGCCAACAAACAGATCTAAAGTTAATAATATTATTTGTTTTGAAGCGCGCGCCAGGATAAAGATCGGGATATCGAAGGTTTGTGGACATACATACAGTGTAGCGCAGAATGCTAATAAGAGTTGAAATCCACGTTTTAACATTTTTGCCTAGTTTTGTAACTGTATCCTCGATGAATCAATGCATTCATGTGATGTTATTGTATTTTTGTTCCCATGTTCTTTCTTCCCTCGTTCTCTCTCCCCCCCCCCCCCCCCCCCCCCCCCCCTCTCCTTTTCCTTTTTTTTTCTCAATCTTTGCCAAGTCATCGATATAATGACGGATGAAATGTTAGCCTGCACTTGCTTTCCCCACGACTAAGTTGTTCAACATACTATTATTGTGTTACGGTAGAGAATAAAACCCAGACAAAAAAAAAAAAAAAAAAAAAAAAAAACGAAAAAAAACCCGCACCTGGTATTAAACGAATGACAGGGCTCCAGGGAGTGGTTACACTGCAGTGTGCAGCATGGTAGCCAATGGAGCACCAGTGTTGTTTTTGCTTCATATAGTCAAATTTACGACACGTATTCTCATGGTTTTAGCGTAGCTGCACTATAGGGGAGACATATGTTCATTTATTTAAGTGTGAGTGCGCGCGCGCGCGCGCGCGCCTGCGCGCGCGCGCGCTGTGTGTGTGTGTGTGACATTTTTTTGGGATAAAATAAGTGCCATGATACGAATTTCAGTGAAGAGTTATGAGAGAAGTCCCAATTAAATTATTTTTTTAATTCAGCTTGCCGCCTTTTTCTAAAAGACAAGGTGAGAGCTTCTACCATTGTTTTCGCCCTAATCCATCCTCATATTTGTAAACAGCCTATATGTTACAATTGTTTTGAGTAGCCGTGTTTGCATGCGTCTGAGACTGCAATACACAGTACTTGGGGGCTGTCACATGAGGTAACCCGTGGCGATAAGTTAACTTTGTAAGAGTCGAATATATGCTTAATATCACACACACTGAATATCATTCAGCCTTCGTCTACCTGGGTAGAGCCGACTGAAACTGTCTGCTGAAGCCAATCATTCGTTTCCTGTGTCATTCAGTCTAATATCAGTCACTCAGACTTTCGCTCATTCTTCTTATAGTTATGGATGTATGCTGTGTAAAAACGTGTTGTTCATACCAAAGGTCAAACTGACCTCCCCTTCCGAAAACATGTGCGCAGGTGTTATGAGTTAGTTCACACGCGGGACCTCATTTTATAGTCTCATTCGAAAGACATTTCGGGAAATGAAGTCAGAATCATTAATGTTAACTGCTTGGAAAAAATCCCGCTGTTCCAAAACGGCCCGGCGAAATTTCTACCCTGCACCCCCAAGATCACCAGGATCATTAGTTCGGCGCTCTACCAACTGAGCCAAACCAGCCCCCATGATTCCTTGACTGAATTTCTCATTTACAGTCAGTGAAATAAAAATGTGAAAATGTTTTGAAGTACCAAGCAAGACAGTCTTATTCGTTGAAAAAAAAAAAAAAAAAAAAAACTTAAGAAAAAAAAAAAACTACACGGATACGTGGTACATGTGACGCTGTTGTCAAAATGGCGGAATAAGGGACAATCTAAAATGGGCGCACCAGATAAAACTAGATGTTACAGATGTTACATGTGTAACGTAAAACTAAGACGTCAAGCATAGTCACGTCAATATTTGCTCATGACGTACGTTTTGAACAGAATGTTTGCACTAATAGTTAAGAAAAGGGGACGAAGAGAAAAAAATGCCTGCCGGAAATGGGTGTTTGTGACCTTTCCCCGTTTTCCATAACACCTCCCCCTTCACCATCACCCCTCTACCTCTTCCCCCTCCCCGACCTCCAGAAATAATTGAGATTATGTTGCAGATGGCCCTTCTCTCTCTCGGTTCATTCAATCATCCCGCTGATGCGATAAACGCTGACTATGCACGTGGTTTTCGACTCTTTCCCAGAGGAAATGCTGTGTAGCTGTTTGTATGGATTGCGTTTTTCATTATGCAAACAACATTTGCATCTCTCTCTCTCTCTCTCTCTCTCTCTCTCTCTCTCTCTCTCTCTCTTCTCTCTCCATTTGTTAATAAAACCCACCCTTTGGGCATGCTATCCCTGCAGTGTGCGCTCAACACATGCAATTTACGATGACATGATTCTGAGTGCAGGCCATTGAAACTTCTCATCAGTTCAGGATGAGAGACATGAAATACACCACTCTCTCATTTGGAAATTCTGTATGAATTGCAAAAGGATAGAGAGAACAGAAAAGGTGCTCATACTTTGAACTGGTCACACTAAAAGCGCTCAACGGACCACGATAACGACAGTTCCTTTACATAATGTTGTAACGATAAATAAGGCGCCGTGTTTTATGTTTCTTCAACTATTCTGACCATCTGAAAAAAAGAAATGAAGAGTTAATCACTAGAAATAGTACATCTCAAGTATCCACATACTCGGAACATTCACAGAGACAAAAAAGCGATATCTATGTGTCTATCTGTATATATGTATACATGTATATGTATGTGTGCGTGCATATATATATATATATATATATATATATATGTATATATACATATATATATATATATGTGTGTGTGTGTGTGTGTGTGTGTGTGTGTGTGTGTGTGTGTGTGTGTAATTGCTGGTAGAAAAGAAAAGAAAGTAGAAAGATGGGGGGGGGGGGGGGGGGGAGGGGAGGGGGGTATTGAGGATTGAGTGGGCAATGGTGGATTCCGGAGGAAAAGTGGCTGTTCGGTCGTACATAGTAACAGTATTGCACTGGCTGTCATGGCACACTGATAAAAGTTTCATCATACAGGTGCCCTCCTGGTGACAGATAACAGCAGCTGGTAGCCCATGTTCACCTAGTCACAAAAATCAATGATCATTAGTGGGGAAAAACTCACACACTAGTGCGGCACGAAATGAAATTCCTATTATGCGCTCGGAGAAAATTTACACACACGTATGTGCCCGCGCGCGCGCGAGCGAGCGAGCGAGCGAGAGAGAGAGAGAGAGAGAGAGAGAGAGAGAGAGAGAGCATGCGTACGCGTGCTTGCCACACACACACACACACACACACACACACACACACACACACACACACACACACACATACACACACGAAAGCTGAGTAGAAGAGAGAGTGTGTGTGGAGATAATAGCTCGTTGATCTACAATCGACCGACAATCTCCATAATCCTGCATGCTCCGTGCCATTTCCCCTCTCCCCTTTCCCATCTTTTTGTTTGTTTGTTTTTGTGTTGCTTTCCCCTCACCACGCGTTTTTTGAAAGCGAGGTAGCCATGGTAATCAGACTGAATCCCAATCCTTTATTCATTATAAATAATGGTTTCCAGAGGGCAAAACAGCGTGTGCTTCGTCAGACCGATTATTCGCTGTTCAACCTGTCGGGGCCTGTGTGTGGTTGAAGGTAAGAGTATGGAGACCTTGTGTACACCCTGCCGCAACCAAGAGTCCATTTTATGTGAATTCTTAACGTTTACTTGCAAATCTCTTCCATCAACAGCAATTTAAACTTGTAAATTTGTACGATTTAAGACCACAAGAACTTTGATTACAATCAAAGGGAAAAGAAAGCGCGAACAATTGATATCGTCCAGGAAGACAAACTGTTCATTTACTGTGAAAACCAAGAATATGATTTGCGTTTATGTTTGTTTATTTTGCAAGAAGCTCAAGGTAATTCAGACACTGGACTATAAACTTAAGAAGTAATAACTAACCGGACTAATAAGCAACTAAAGAAGAAGAAGAAGAAAAAAAAAAAACAGCAAAACAGCGACGACCTTAAATGGAAGGCGATGAAAATACGGTAGGAGGGGAAGAGAAACCAGCAATATTTCAAACGCGACTTTACATTGAAAAGAAAAACCAACTACCATATACTGCAGGGAACTGGTGACGTAAAGTCACATTATCACGCCTACTTGACCAAGAAATCGGGTAAATATGCCGGCGATTCTTTCTGTTAGTCAGAGGACATTATTATGTTTGGTGTATGGGTAAAAAAAAAATGATGGCTATACATAATGTTTTTACCTACATCCCTTTCAGACAACATTGCTCTTGGCCATGCTGAAGTGGATTTGAAACGGAAAGACGGTGCCAAAGAAACAAATCATTTTTCATCTCTGTCTCTTCATGTCTAGATCTTGAAACAAATGCTGGGGTGCGTGATTCGTCGAATTCAGTAAACTTCATCGCGATTGGCAAGAAAAGCCGTAGGTACTGGCCCCTTGGTCGTCACAAAGAGTGGCACGAGACCGGGGATAATCTTGTACTCCACTCAGGTTTATCAAAACAAATGATTCTGTTCGAATTCACTGTGCATATGTTTCAAAAAAAGAAGGGGGTTGGGGGGGGGGGTTGGGGTGAACCTCACGTCTACACAAGTGAGAAATATGTCAGTGCAGGCAGCAGATTGAGAATATCTGGCTTCGGAACCCAAAACCTCGCCATAGATGTTGGAGCACTGGTGTTTATGCATGCATTTGTCTAATGAGCTAATGAAACAGCTCTCAAGAGGAGGACCAGAGTCCTAAAAGTAATGACAAAAGCAGCTGAAAAGAATTCCATCCGAGTTCAGTCTAGCACACACACACACACACACATACACACACGTTCAAACGTGATCTTCATAGAGCTTCAATATTTCAGTTTACAACAGGTGTTCCATAGAAGTGTGGGAAAAATCGGTCTTGATTTATTGGCCGGATACGTGTGGAGGAAATAATCAGCAACCTGGAGGCAACGGTCGTCCTCAGGTATGTCCGTCAAACTGTAACAAACAAAGCTGTGAGTGATATCAGTCTGTGTTAAAATTTATCTGAAAAATAAAGGAAAGAAAAAAAAAAAACGACAGTGATCATTCTATTTCTGCGTGTCTATCTTTGTGGTGTGTCAAAAGCCCAAGACTGAAATTTTCTGTACAGGCTTTGTCCAAAATGAAACCTGCAACACATGGCTTCGCTAGAAAAGAACAAATTCTTTCCCGTTTTACAACAAAACATCACAGCAGTTGAGATATCTTGCCTAGTATAGAAGCACGTGTTTTAGGCTATTAATATTTTCCTATTTACTCTGCACTACAAGCACACAATAATACAACTATTTTGCACAGTATCGAAGCGTTTACTGGTCACATGACTACAAGGAGAGAAAAACAAAACAAAATACCAACATATAAAATGTTAAACACCCCGCTTTGTTGCAGAACTTGCCTGGGCAATGTCAGCACGGCAAGACGAACAGATGACGAAGACCGAGTCTCCTCCCTTGCGCAGACTTCTGCGGGAGGAGTCGGCCGCCTTCCTGTCGGAAACCACGCTTCACGGCGCGCAGCACATCGTGAAAGCAAATCGTCACGAAATGTGGAGGTAACCCGGCCAACTCTGTTGCTGATATCCAACCACCTGAATGAGGCCAAATAGTAAATTACCGCCAAGGACACAGACAAACAGAGTACAGGAATACACTCTGTTTGTCTGTGTCCTTGGCGGTAACTCACCCCCTCTCTTTTCAAATTTTGCTTCATTTTCCGCCCTCAGTCACTCCGTTTTGAAACTCAAATAGTAAATGTTTAGTCCTAACTGAAGTACACAACTTTAAAAGACGTACATGCATTTATGGTGAAGAGGGCGCGAGACGTAATCTCTCACTGGTGTGTGCTCTCTTGGTTTTGTTGTCCCTCCAATGTGTAGGTCAGCAGGACCATTAAGCGACCATTGTTTCGCTTTGTGAAGAACTCAGCAGGCTTGCTGTTGGATTCTGCTGATCTGCTGATGAGAAGCACTTTCAAACGAACCAAAAGGAAACTCCAAAATCGAGTAGATTCTCTGCGTATACAATAAGTGTCTAAAAACGAATGAACAAATAAACACGAGCAGTCAACGAAGAGGAAAAAAATCAAATAAAACGTTGACTGAATAAAGTTTCCAAAACAAAAAAAAGGAAAAAGACGGGAAATAAAAGATGTAACCCTGTGACTGATGATTGAAAAAGTACCTACTGGCATGTGTGTGTGTGGGGTGTGTGTGTGTGTGTGTGTGTGTGTGTGTGTGTGTGTGTGTGTGTGTGTGTAATCAACGCGTTTTTATGCACGTGTACACCTTTTGTTTAGCAATGCCACAATTTTATGCAGTGCATGGGTCATGCTAATTATTACCAACATCATCAACATTGTCATCAATATCATTATTTTCTCGTCATCATCATCATCATCATCAATTATCATGAACAGTCGTAGTAGAATTAATTTTGTTGTTCTTGTTATTATCATCATCATTTTCATCATTATTATCATTACCATTCTTATCATTATAAACATCACTGTTGTTGTGGTTTGGTTTGGTTATATAATATTATGTCGCAGTAAACACTTCCTCAGACCATTCTCTTCGGTCAACAAACCACACGTCACTGTTTGTCGATGCACGCTTCTTTTTTTCTTTTCCTTTGTCTTTTTCTTTTTCTTTCTTTCTTTCTTCTTCTCCTTCTCCTTCTTCTTCTTCTTTTTTGATAATCCTGTAAAGACAGTTGCAACCTATAAGAAATAGTAGAATGTTTAAGTCTTGCGCAGAGTTTATGCTCACAACACGATTTTTGCCAACATCATTTTCTCGTGTGTGTGTGTGTGTGTGTGTGTGTGTGTGCGTGTGTGTGTGTGTGTGTGTGTGTGTGTGTGTGTGTGTGTGTGTGCGTGTGCGTGCGAGCGCGTGCATTTTTGCGCATTTGTGTGTGCGTGTGTGTGTGTGTGTGCGTGCGTGCGCGTGCATGCGCACGCATGTATGTATATGTATATGCGTGCGCTTGTGTGTTAGCAGAGTGATGTGGCTGCTGTTTGTGCTGTCCATGGCAGGCTTCTTGATCTACACGCTGAGTAGTCAGTTCCAGCGTTACTTCAGTTACCCGCACACCACCAGAGTCACCGTGTCCCAGGGCAATGGCCTGTTCTTCCCCGCGGTCTCCATCTGCCTCAAGGACCCTCTGGACCGTCAGCGTCTCCAGACCTTGCCACAGCCGCTCCTCTTGGAGCAGTTCTTCTCCAACAGGTCCTCGTTGAACTGGAGCGACCCGCACGTGCAACGCGTCATGAGCAACGTAACGCTGCAGCAAGTCATGACCGCCGCCAGTTTCTCTCCTGAGGAAGTCATCGCTGTGGCAGATCACCTCTCGTCGACCGTGTCCGTAGGAAATGTAACGACCGAGATTTGGGACACGTTTTGGGCTGGTTTTCCTTCACGCTGTTACACCATTAAGAGACCAAAGAGGTAAGCTATAATGTATTGGAGCCAGTGTCATCATCTCAACGGTGTCTGAAGAACACCGAGATTTGGGACATGTTTTGGGCTGGTTTTCATCATGCTGTTACACCATTAAGAGACCAAAGAGGTAAGCTATAATGTATTGGAGCCAGTGTCATCATCTCAACTGTGTCTGAAGAACATGTACAGACCGAGATTTGGGACATGTTTGGGCTGGTCCTCCCTCACGCTGCCCCACCTTCAAGAGAACCAAGAGATACGATTTAGCTATTGCGAGCCTGAAGGAACGGGGAAATGAAAATGGGGTATGACATTTTGTTCAGATGTGTTTATGGGAAAGGATATTGTGATAAGAGAAACATGCCTACGAGGGCTTCTGGTCAATGTTACAACTCCCGTTACAATTAAAGTTCAAATCAAAATTTCAAATTTCATGTTCGATTTAAACCCTCAACACACTTTTGTAAATTCTTGTTATACATCATACAATACTTACACAAACCTTCAACTCAAAACATAGAATTACTCCTCGGTCTTAAAGTTAAAGGGGGGAAAAACTGCCTATAAGCCAACGAGTGACCAGCCAACTAACCAACAAGCCACCTCACAGTACAAAGGTAAGGAAGCTGTGTAACATATCAGTTAACGAATATTAAAACAACAACAACAATAACCAAAAAACACATCAGTTGTTCATTGCAAATTAAGTCAAAGATGCCATGCTCATTCGTGAATGTAATGCAAAAGTTCATAGTTCTTTTTTTCAGTTACTTTTCTTCCAAATAAAAGGGTATGGTTTATCTTATGGACTTCGGTTTCAGTTTACTCTACGTAGCAATATCAGTCTTCATAAAAGTTGACAGGGTTTCAACAACTATAGCAATACACTCTTCCGAGGCATTTCTTCTCTGCATTGTAATAGGTCTTAAGACCCACTTTTTTTTTTTTTTTAGTAAAGATTGTGAGAAAGAATGTCACTTTTCGCCATGCTCCGACTCTATAGTTAGTTGATCGGTGCTGAATTAGATGGTTAATGTGTGTGTGTGTGTGTGTGTGTGTGTGTGTGTGTTGCAAGAAAAGATGTGTATAACCAGGTTTCAACATGAACCACAAATAGAAGGGATGCGTTCCAGGGGAGATCATTTAAGTTGTTTAATGATTATAAATATGAGTTTAACGCAAAACATTCAATGAATTATTTTCCGTAAAAAAAAATTAAAAAAAAAAAAAATTAAAAGAAACAAATAAAAGAAATCAATGTTGATTGCAGAGTAAATTTTTATTTCATGAATACATTAAAGATTGAAACAAATAAAATCAGATAGTTGTATATTTTGCGCTCATTGATAAACAGAATTCAAAACTTACTTTTCCGCATTTTAAATTTTGGCGTTTTAATAATAATAATTTTAAAAAAATCGGTATTTTCATAATCATAAAGGTGTTGTGGCATGGTACGATTTGGTTGTTAACATAGATACTGTACTTGACAAAATCTCATGAGAGTTAATTGAAAATGAACTGCACTCGTCGTTAGCAGTGACAGCCTTTTCATGCTTACGTTTTCAACCCGCTTATGGTGCTATACTGTTCAAAAAAGGTTAAGGACCAACATTTCACTGACTTATAAAACAGAAATTGGGAAGTGATCAATCTCCAAGTGTAACATGAATTTATTGAATATGTGTAAAGACAATGACAAGTCCGAGGAATCAACAAACTGGAATCGAGCGCAGTACACACTCCCACCCCCAAATTTGAAAGTCACAGGAGGAGTGTTTGTTCAATGTCATGGTTGATAACGTGTGTGTCCCCCGTTATTGGTAAGTCATTCAAGGCAGCGTTGTCGCATGGAGTTCACCAGTGTGCGCAGAAAGGCCTGGGGGACAGCAGCCCACTCCTGCTGGAGTGACTTAAACAGCTGACCCAGGTTAGCAGGAGGAGGACGACGCTGCTGCAGTCTCCGACCCAGCTCATCCCAAAGATGTTCGATGCGGTTCAGGTCTGGGCTGTTTGCGGGCCACTGCATTCTGTTGACACCAGCAGCTTGGAGAAACGTGTTTACTGCTCTGGTGCGATGGGGCCGTGCATTGTCGTCTTGAAAGACTGCCTGAGGTCCAAGCTGTTGAAGGGCTGGCAGCACCAGGGGATGCAAAATCTCTGTTTGGTAGCGAACACCATTCAAGTTCCCTGCCACATTGTAGAGAACCGTTCTGTAGCGTGTGCTTATGCCGCCCCAAATCATAACGGATCCCCCACCATAGCGGTTCCTTTCCAGGACAGCTTCTTCTTCAAAACGCTCCCCACGGCGTCTCCAGACCCTGTTCCGTCTATCGGTGGGATCCAGGCAGAACCGCGACTCGTCTGTAAACATCACGTTAGCCCACTGTTCATGTGTCCATCTCACGTGCTGCGTGCACCATACTCGGCGTGCTGCTCTGTAGGCATCAGTCAAACGAGGTCTTATGGCTGGTCGTCGAGCACGGAGGTTAGCGGCGTGTAGGCGGTTTCGTATGGTCTGATCACTGACAACAGTGTTGGTGGCATCTCTAAGGCGACGTCTGATGTTGTTTGCACTTGCTGTTCTTTCTTGTGTGGCCTGCCTTTCAATGTATCGGTCCTCTCGTGGTGTTGTTATTCTGGGTCGACCAGAGCGTGGTCGTTCTTGCATTCTTCCTGTGTCTTGAAAGCGTTGTCTGAGTCTGATAACAACAGAGTGTGATACCCCAAGTCTCCGTGCCACTTCGCGGACTGCAACTCCTTCTTGGAGCCATCCTATTGCTCTTCCTCTATCCAGCTCGTTCAGTCTTCGACGTGGAGGCATGCTGTTGCATTGCATTTTTCGCCAGTACAGTGGCTTTTAAAGACATTTGGTTGAGCATACTTTATGACCTACAGCCTGATTTAGCTCCTGCTTCACATGATTTTGATTCAGCACATGCTCCTCGGATCCCAAGCACATCAGAAACTCACTCCAATTTGTTCCAAAAATGACAAGTCGCGACACGTGTTTTTCAAGGCGCGTGAGAAATGTGTGCCACAAAATTGCAGTTGCCGCATTCACTATCAATTTGTGCGTGTGGTTCAATTTGTTTGGACCACAAAGGCGGTACAATTGAATTTTTGTGAATTTTTAAAAGTTTTTGTGCATTCTCAATGTTGGTCCTTAACTTTTTTTGAACAGTATATATTATACTACTACAATGAGAACTGGCTCATGGTATGAGATCAAAGCAACTGCATGTGTTGGTAGTATAACGGAAACATGATAGTTGAAAAATAACATAACTGTCTTTTGATTGTCAACAGAGCGTTTTACTGGTTAAATATCGACATGTATTATTAATTGTAAATAAGTATGCATGCCCTGGACTGGTCTTTTTGCCAAGTGTTACTTTTGGAAGTCTAACCGGTTGTAGGCAGAGCTTTAAGACTGCTAAATAACTCTTGATGTAAAGAATGCATGCCAAAACTGTGCCATTAACATATAAGTGTGTGTGAATCTGAACGTAGTGAATAAGTACTTCATTTATGGCGAACTTACATCAGAAAGTTTCTTGAATCTTAAATATGTGTCAACGTCAAAATCATCCCCGTTGTTGTCTTTGTGTCATCCTCGTGGCTGCAGCGTTTCGTCTCCTGTGCATTCCCTTCTCTTCTTCTCTTTTCAGTGAGCAGTCAGAAGTTGCGATGAAGGCTTTTGTGGACACCCTCCTGCTGTATCTTCGTGTGCCACAAGCTAACATCCTCCCGCTTAGCGATACGGCAGGCATTAAAGTAAGTAGCACAACCTCCAGTCCTTTGCTAGACTTCTTTGTACTTTTGTCATCTTTCTTTTCTTTCTGCGTACGCAGGCTGATACTCCTGCGGACTCTGCCTGTAGAAGACAGGCAGTGGAGTTTTGTGTGTATGACCGTTTTTTATCCCGCCATTAAGGCAGCCATACTCCATCTTCGGGGAAGGTGCATGCTATGTGTAACGTGTCATCCATACCAACGGCCAAACTGGCCTTCTCTTCCGAAAGTTGGTGATGGGATTTGACGTGTGTGCAAGATGTTGTGCGTGCGTTCACACACGGAACCTCGGTTTATAGTCTCATTCGAAGGACTGCATGGGGAATGGAGTCAGAACCAATGTTAACTCCGAGGGAAAAATCCCCCCTGTACCGAGTACTTTTGTCATCAGTGGCATTGGAACAGATAGGGGCGTGGAAGGGGGCGGGGATGATGGGGAGGGGAGGAGGGAGGGCGGCGGGGAGGGGGGGAGCGGCTGCCCCTCCCTGACTTTCATTGAACTGGGTGATGGGAAGTCAGAGCAGGGGGGGGGGGGGGGAGGGGGGGAGGGGGGAGAAGCATGTCTTTCTGCTGTCCCTAAAATTACCGAGCTTTAAAAGAACTCGACAAAAAGGTTGAACGAGAACGAGGACTGCCACTGCCAAGTGTACCAGATTGTTGTTGCAGATAGCAGTTAAGATATCTGCATGTCCGCCCTGTTCCAGGAGTTCTGCAAGGATGTCATCGGTGCCAGCAGTCTTCATACATTTCAATGCTTTTCCTGCACCTGCCTCTGGAACAAATTACAGAAGCATTAAACTAATTATAAACTGGGATGGGGGGGGGGGGGGGAGACAGTGAAATACCAACACATGATTCATTGCACGTTATGTCTGCTGCAAATGTAGAATAACCGAGTCAACTTTTCTTTCAACCAGGTCATCATTCACGAACCTTGGGAGTTTCCGTTCGGCTGGAAGGAAAATGCCGTGGCTTTTGGCACCTTTGCCACGGTGACGCTGACCGTTACTGAGGTGGGTGGGTGTCGTTGTGGGTGTGTTATTGGCGATAAAGGCGTTAGTTACACTCATGACGTCTTGTTAGTTGCATATTGATATAGTATCCATAGCAATAACTTGAATGCGGGAATAGTGGTGTTCACGATATTGATTTTCAGTCAGTATTTATGTCTGTGGTGTCTGAAGACTGCTTTAAAGCGCATGCATCGTTTATGTAGGAACGTATATATATATCCTCGTTCTCGTTCAGCAACTTTTTTTCCTTTCCATACTTTCGTTTTGTTCCATTTACTACCCTTCGCTGGCTGCTTTGGGGGTGCTGTTGGATTCTTTTTTGAACCCTTGGTAGTGAGAACACCACAGAATTATGGACTGTGGTGTGTCTCTATTTGACACCAAGAGCACAGACACAATCAGCCGTGTCTCCCTGATGAGTCCGATCCAGCGGACGAAAGGCCTAGGAGCAGGCAATACAAATAGATCTGCCTTTGAAGGGGAGTCCGATGGTTCCCTCAGGCAGCCAGTGAAGGGTTTCTCATATTAATGATATATTCCCCCATTTTTTTTTTTTTTTTTTTTTTAAATTCAAATCTTTGCCTAGTCATTACTATAATGACTGAAGAATTGTTAGCCTGCACTTGTTTTCTCCCACTATTTAATTGTTCAGCAATGCACTTGTTTTCTCCCACTATTTAATTGTTCAGCAAATATATATATATATATATATATATATATATATATATATAATATAAATGGCAAATTCTGTGTGTGTGTGTCTGTGTACGCTATAGACTCAAAAACGGCTCAACCGATTGTAATGAAATTTGGCAGGTACATCTGTTGTGACCCGAGGATGGTTTTGGGCTAATCTCTAAAAAAAATAAAACCGTTAAAAACTGTTAAAAAACTGTTATAACGGTTTCAAAGACATCTTTTTCCTCTGCTTTTCTTCAAATAGCCGTTGTGACATTGCACAGGTACAGGGCTACTTCTCTAAAATTAGAACCGTTGTTTGGCAGTTAAAAAACGTTATTTATAACAGTTAAAAACCGTTAAAAACACCAAACCCTATAAAAGAAACTGTTTAAAACCCGATCTTCTTGAAATTTAGCAGGCACATCTGTTGTGAACCGAGGATGGTTTTGGGCTAATCTCTCAAAAAATAAAACCGTTAAAAACCGTTAAAAAAACTGTTATAACGGTTTCAAAGATATATTTTCCTCTGCTTTTCTTCAAATGGCCGTTGTGACATTGCACAGGTACAGGGCTACTTCTCGAAAATTAGAACCGTTATTTGGCAGTTAAGAAACGTTATTTGTAACAGCTAAAAACCGTTAAAAACACCAAACCCTATAAAAACTGTTTAAAACCCGATCTTCTGAGGTTGGCGGCCACGAGAGTCATCGGATCGCCACCAAACTTGACATAAGCCTACAGGAACATCCAGCGGGTAACATTGGGTCATTAGATAGTCATTATGACCATTAAAGTTGACCGTTAAAAACCGTTATTTTCAAAATTTAGGCTGTTCTTGATGAAATTCGGTATACATGTGCAGTTTTAAATGCGAAAAATGATATACAACTTTTACGAACCAAAATTTAAAATTGACCGTTAAAAACCGTTATTTTATAAATTTAGAGTATTCTTGAAGAAATTCGATATACATGTGCAGTTTTGAACGCTAAACAATGATATTCAATTTTCAAGATCCGAAACTTAACATTGACCATTAAAAACCGTTATTTTCTGAATTTCTAAATTTTCACCATTCTTGATAACATTCCGTATGCACGTACAGTTTTAAGTGCTGAACAATGCTATGCAAATTTTATAAACCAAAACTTAACATTGACTGTTAAAAACCGTTATTTTCTAAATTTACACCGCTATTGATAAAATTCGGTATGCGTATGTCCAGTAACGGTAAGTAATTTTGCAACATGGATGGGACAGGGTAGGGGGATGAAAAGGGAGGAATGAGAGGGGCCAGAAAAATGATTGTACAGTGCAAAGCCTGATACACTATTTTTACATTAGACACAGACCTGTTGAAATAAACTACTTCTGCACAAAATCTATTCCTACAAAATTAAGGGCAATCAGAAGAATGGGAATGGGAACAGTGAGTGCAGGCGGAAAATCGAGCGAGAAAAGCATCTCGACATGCTAGGGAAGATCCAGAGGAAAGGGGCCAGAGGCAGGCGGAAAACAATAGAATGTATAAGAGAGAGAGACACAGAGAGAGAGAGAGAGAGAGAGAGAGAATGTGTATTTGTGTGGGGGGAGGGGGTGGGAAGATGTTGGGGGGGGGGGATTGATTGTAAATCAAAACAATTAATACATGTTTGCCGTCACGTGAGCATTGCAAAGAATGTTCATATCCCGGGCAACGCCGGGTGCCCCTGCTAGTATATATATACACTTACTTACTTACTTAATCCTCTTTGCTCCAACGGGAGCATAGGGCCTTCACTGCAGATTTCCAACGTGTGCGGTCTTGGGCTGCCCGCTTTGCCTCACCCCAGGACAGCTTGATGGTACTCAGCTCACTGTCCAGCGTCCTATGCCAAGTTGTCACTGGGCGGCCTCGCTTTCTCTTTCCTTGAGGGTTCCAGTCCAGTGCCTGCCATGTGGTGTTGTCCGGGCCTCGGCGTAGTATGTGTCCGATCCACTTCCACTTTCGGATTCTGATGGTGTCTCCGATTGGTCTCTGATTTGTCTGGCGCCATAGCTCCTCGTTTGCAATTCTGTCAGGCCACCTGATGCAGAGGATCCGCTGCAGGCATGTGTTGATGAAGACCTGCAACTTGTGCTCCAGCCCTTTGGTGAGTCTCCAGGTCTCCGAGCCATGCAGCAGCACAGGGCTCACGTTGGTGTTGAACAGTCTCAGTTTGGTGTGAAGATGGACGTTTGCGCTCCTCCAGATGGGCTTGAGGGTGGTGAAAGCAAATCTTGCCTTGGTTATTCTGGCCCTGATGTCATCATCAGTACCTCCTGTCTTGTTGACAATGCTTCCTAGGTAGGTAAATTTCTCAACATCTTCTATCTGTTGTTCCCCTAGGCGAATTGCTTCAGCCTGGCTTGTGTTGGCTCTCATGGTCTTTGTCTTCTCCACGTTGATCTCCAAGCCAGTGTTACTGGCTGTGCTGCGGAGGCTCTCGGTCTTCTTCTGCATGTGGTGGAGGGTGTGAGTCAGCAAGCTGATGTCCGCGAAATCCAGGTCCTCAAGTTTCTGCATGAGTGTCCACTGGATCCTGCATGGTGGGCTCATCGCTGTCCTCATCACCCAGTCGATCACAAGAGAGAAGATCATCGGTGACAACAAACATCCCTGAGGGACCCCGGTGTTCACTGTGAAGGGTTCCGACACACTCGTGTTGTGGATGACGTGACACGCTGTGTCCTTGTATAGGCTCTGTATGATTTTTACCATCTTGAGTGGAATTCCATAGTGTCTCAGGATTTTCCGTGTTACTTCTCTGTCCACTGTGTCGAATGCTTTTTTGAAATCAATGAAACTGATGTAGATTGGTGCCTGCCACTCACGAGACTGCTCGATGATGATTCGGAGCGTGGCTATCTGGTCGACACATGATCTCCCTGCTCGAAATCCTGCTTGTTCGTCTCTCAGTTTTTCGTCTACAGCTGCCTGGATCCTCTCTAGGATGATTCTCGTGAAGATCTTGCTGGGTAGTGACAGCAGCTGTATCCCTCTCCAGTTCTTACACTCGCTGAGATCCCCCTTCTCAGGTATCTTGATGATGTAGCCCTTTTTCCACTCTTTCGGCACTTCTTCCTTTTCCCAGGCCTCTTGAAATAAGTCCATTAGGATGTCCGCCGTGACCGTCGCTTCTGCCCTGAGCACTTCCGGTGTGATGTTGTCAGGTCCTGGGGCTTTCCCGTTCGTCTTTCTGATTGCTTGAACGATTTCTTCTTTGCTGATCGGTCCTAGGTTCACATCCAAGTCTTCTCCTTCCTCGATGAGTGGTATATATATATATATATATATATATATATATATATATACTTTTATGACTTCCATAAAAAAAACGCGAAAAATTGAAAGGCTATTTTTCGAGTGAAAAGGGGTGAATATACAATATTGAACCATTGTGGCAAGTTGTTTGGGTCCAAGACTCACGTGCAGTGAAAAAATTGTG
>CM065718.1:87437720-87470321 GCA_033310375.1 Conus canariensis
TTCACCCTCCCTCACCCTCCTTTTCCTACACAACCACACCCAGGTTTTTCCCATGGCAGTTCACGTGGAGCAGTCGTCATGTCGGTTGTCACGTTCAGTGATGCCTGTTCCGACCCAGCACTTGCACGACGCCATCTTCTAAACTGCCAAATGACGACAACATTTGCCTACCCGCAGAGCCAGCGTCAGAAATCTTTTGTCTCTGGAGACAACCACCACCCCCGTCCAACGACAGTGCCCATGATCATGTCAATGCCGACAATTTTGGCGTGAGCTCGCCACGGACATGGATGGGGGAGGTGAAAACCAAACTAAGGTCACCAGAACAGCAGGGCAGTGTATCTGAGACTTTTTTTCCTTGTGAATTTCAACGATGATCAAAGAGAACGATGATGATGATGAACACCATGATATGGAGCTTTGCTCTGGTCACCGACTACATGACAGGGCTGAAACCGCCTTGGCTTAAGGCTGTGTCAGACCAATTGACATAGGCTAGAACACCAAGGCTACATCAAAATGTTGTTACACTCTGCATAGTTATGTGGGGACTGTCTTCAGTTGTGACAAGCTCCTAGCATAACATTATCAGTCTCCGAAATCCCCCGAAGTCGGAGTGTGGCTGCCCATGTGGCGGGGTAATCAAAAACGGTCACACACGTAATGTTCTCATCCCCAGCTGATGCATTTTTACCATAGTGTTCAAGTACTTCAGCTGTTTGGATGATCCCTGGAGTCTTAGCCAGGGTACGACGACGACAACAACAACAACAATAACAACAACAACAATAGGGCTGAAATCTAAGCTTCCTTTCTTAATGCATCTCATCGACAACGGTTGTCAACCAGTTCCGAAATATACAGACACCTGCAGTGTTGATCAGGAAATAACAACACTCACAGAGACGCATTCGCTAAAGTGGGATGAAATTCGACTGCGTGGTTCCAGTCTTCCCATTTCAACCCATCGCACACTCAACACTGTAACGGACCTGTCTGTGGCCCGAAAAATCCCACAAAGAAATGTATCTGATGCGAACATCAATGGGTTCAAAAATAAATGATGTGATCAATCAAGCGTGGCTCTTTCATCAAATCTGGCAGTCCCTGTGGAAATCAATATCGAGATGGGTGTACCAACCTGGTATGTCGTTTCCTCATCTGCGAGAACTTAAAATCGAATATTCAGTTTCTTTTTCTTGTCAACAAGGGTATGATAATCATTGCGAATGTCCCTGAAGACACCCTGGTCGATTTCAAGAACCTGAACCGCGAGCCGTGGCATAGGTATTCAAAATAAATCAAAGTTGAAAATTGCTATTTGAAAAGTGCATGAGCACATATGCCATTTAATATGTGCTTAAGGCATCTAAATGAAATGCATTTTAATGCGCTCATTTACATATAACGGAACACTACTTTTATATTAGGTAAATAACAATAGACAAAATAAACAAAGACAATAATAGTTGATGTACATTTGAAGATGACCTGCATGGTTTGGAACCCAACATTCAATCAAAATTGTAGTTGTTGATCTTTACGTGTTAAAAATGTAATGTTCGACAGGCTTCTTCCCGAATTCTCCTGTGATCGTTATCTCTGTCGACTGTACCAGCTTTTGTGGATGTGGATGTTAAACCTGGACAAAATGCATGAATATACTGTACAAACCACCATTGAATACCATGGTATCGTCATCCAAGACGAATTCCAGTGAGAGAAACCATGGGAGCAGTATTGTGAACAACGCCAGTGAAATCCTGAATGTCAGCCGATACCTCAGGTTCTGGTATGAAAAGATCAAAGAAACTGCATGCAAAGCCACTATTCTACCAGTTCTCAACTCTGCAGCCGCTGTTTGAGACTCACAGGCTGCGAGTAACACCCAGGACATTGGCTGGACCCATCATAATGGGTCACACTGTAACACTGTCAACTATCGTAAGGCACCTCAGTCATGGAGTCCTTCCACTGGCCTTCACTGAAAGGACGAAAATGTAAAGCGAAACTAGTGGCATTTTAGAAGTACCAACAAGGTACGCTGGTTAGTAATACAAAGTTTCAGACAGTATTAGCCCGATCGTTCTGGCATATGACCTACAGAACAAAGTATAGAAAGATATCAGGAAAAAAAAAACAACTATTATAACAGCACCCCGACCTGCAAAGCACAGTAGAGAAAGATGTCAGAAAAACTGTAACCCCTGTTGTCAAAACGTCTTGACCTGCAAAGCACAGTACAGAAAGATGTCAGAAAAACAGTCACCCCTGTCGTCAAAACGTCTTGACCTGCAAAGCAGAGTACAGAAAGATGTCAGAAAAACAGCCACCCCTGTCGTCAAAACGTCTTGACCTGCAAAGCAGAGTACAGAAAGATGTCAGAAAAACAGTCACCCCTGTCGTTAAAACGTCTTGATCTGCAAAGCACAGTACAGAAAGATGTCAGAAAAACAGCCACCCCTGTCGTCAAAACGTCTCGACCTGCAAAGCACAGTAGAGAAAGATGTCAGAAAAACTGTAACTCCTGTTGACAAAACGTCTTGACCTGCAAAGCACAGTAGAGAAAGATGTCAGAAAAACTGTAGGCCTAACCCCTGTTGACAAAACGTCTTGACCTGCAAAACACAATACAGAAAGATGTCAGAAAATCAGTAACCCCTGTTGTCAAAACGTCTTGACCTGCAAAGTACAGAACGGGAAAGTGTCAGGAAAATAACCCTTATGATAACAAAATCTCAACCTTCAGCACACGCGACACAAAGATGTCTGGAAAATAACCCTTATGATAAGAAAATCTCCATCTTCAGAACACGGGACAGAAAGATGTCAGAAAAAGAAAAAACCTATTGTATCAACATCTCCACCTGCGAAACACAGTTCAATCTATTGTATCAATATCCCTACCTGCAAAACACAGTTCAATCTGTTGTATCAATATCCCTACCTGCAAAACACAGTTCACCCTGCTGTATCAACATCCCTACCTGCAAAACATAGTTCAACCTATGGTATCAACATCCCTACCTGCAAAACACAGTTCAACCTATGGTATCAATATCCCTACCTGCAAAACACAGTTCACCCTGCTGTATCAACATCCCTACCTGCAAAGCATAGTTCAACCTATGGTATCAACATCCCTACCTGCAAAACACAGTTCACCCTGCTGTATCAACATCCCTACCTGCAAAACATAGTTCAACCTATGGTATCAACATCCCTACCTGCAAAACACAGTTCAACCTATGGTATCAATATCCCTACCTGCAAAACATAGTTCAACCTGTTGTATCAATATCCCTACCTGCAAAACACAGTTCAGAGAGATGTCAAGAAAAATAACCTGTACTGTAACAACGTCTCGATCTACAGAACACAGTACAGAAAGGAGTCCGAAAAAAAATGCTCCCAGTTGTAACAATGCCTTTACCTGCAGAACACAGTACAGGAAGAATGCAGGAAAATAACCCTTATTAAAACAACATACCGATTTCAGAACGTAATGCAAAAATATATCAGGAAAAATAACCCCTATTATAACAGAACACAGTACAGAAAGTTGTCAGAAAAAAAAATAACCCCTCTTATTAGACTTTTTAGACAACATTCCGATCTGCAGAATACAACATAGGAAGATGTCAACAACAACAACATATAAAATAACCGTCTTTCAACAATATTTCGACCGGCAAAACACGGTACAGAAAAACGTTCTACCCAAGAGCAATTCTGGACCAGAATGCCTCTTCTTCTTCACTTCTTTTTTCTTTGAATATCCACCTTCATCGAGTTGGAGATTCTGACACTTTTGTGTGTATGACCGTTTTTTTTAAATAAATTTTATCCCGCCATTAAGGCAGACATACTCCAACTTCGGGGAAGGTGCATGCTATGTGTAATGTGTCATCCATACCAACGGCCAAACTGGCCTTCTCTTCCGAAAGTTGGTGATGGGATTTTACATGTGTGCAAGATGTGCGTGCCTTCACACACGGAACCTTGGTTTATAGTCTCATTCGAAGACTACGGGAAATGGAGTTAGAACTAATGTTGACTCCGAGGGAAAAATCCCCCTGTACCGAAATTCGAATCCGTACCTCTATGCCAAAACAGGTCGAGACGACTAACTCCATGGACTGCTTCTAAAAACCAGACTGTCCAGCTTAAACTAACGTCCCAAGCTATCATCCTGCAGAGTGAATGCATGAGTA
Organism: Conus canariensis; assembly: GCA_033310375.1. Lineage (NCBI taxonomy): Eukaryota > Metazoa > Mollusca > Gastropoda > Neogastropoda > Conidae > Conus > Conus canariensis. The sequence continues at coordinate 87,441,935 of CM065718.1, forward strand.
ACTGGTGGTCTTGGCTCTGCGAACCGCTTGAGCAGGGCAGGGTGTGTCCCAGTGCGCGTTGCACACCACTTGAAATGCCCTGATCAAACCAAGTGATGGCAGTCTGGCTTCAGTTACATACTTCAGACGGGTGGGGGCAGGGATCGTATTGTCCTTGGATTGAAGAGGGGTCTAGCAGCTGGAGATGAGTAGGGATGGGAGTGGTTACTGTTCTTTGTAGCTATGGTTGGTAAGTAAGTTAGTGAGGGGTTGGGGGATGGACAGGTTGGAGGGGGAGGGGAGGGGGGGGGAGAGCGCTTGGGGTAAGCCTCTGAACGCTCTCTCTCCTCTCTCTCTCTCTCTCTCTCTCTCTCTCTCTCGTTGGCTGGGTGGGCGGATGGTATGCGCTCAAGTGTTGCCGGTATCTTTGCTAGTGCTATTGTTGAGATTAGAGTGTTTTCAAGTGTGTCTCTTTCGCAGTTGCAGTTTATTGAAAGCCTATTTTATATGTAGAGCTGTCTTGATAAAGGCTTTTGATTCTTGTCATTAAAGTCATTTAGAGTCTCTCTCTCTCTCTCTCTCTCTTTTCTCTCTTCTCTCTCTCACACACACACACACACACACACACACACACACACATATGCGCGAGCATGCACGCATGCACACACACACGCGCGCGCGCGCGCAAAGGATGAGTAGGGAAGAGAGATTTAAACGTTTTCTCGTTTATTGAACAAATGACGTTCACTCATCCAGAAACTGAGAGAGTAGAGTGGAAGTAGAATTTGTGGTCCGTCGGCCAAAGAAATATAGTCACTACTAAAACCGAGCTGGGAGGGAGGGTTGATGAGGTAGAAGGGGGGTAGGGTGGGGATATGTCAATATCTACAGCTTTTTGTTGATCAGGTTTTTTTCTACGACATTTTTTTTTTCTCAGAATTTCATCCTTTTTTCGGAATTGAGCTTTGAAAAAAGGTTCCGGAATCACTGGGCTCCTTCCTCACAACAACAACAACAACAACAACAACAACAACAACACACACACACACACACACACACACACACACACACACACACACACACACACACACACTGCAACACTTTCTCCTGGATCGCTGGATCTGGTCTGCTTCTACTACATTTGGTACTACGCTTTTTTCTTCTTCTTTTTTTTGGGGGGGTGTTGTTCTTTTTGTTTTTTGTTTGTTTGTTTGTTTGTTTTTCTGTTTGTGTTTGTAACTGTGTTCACATCTTAAACTTGCTGAGATTGTTGGCCTATACGACGAACGTGACTCCACAAGACTTTGCAGATGAGTTGTCGTGAAAGTCCAGCTCACGTTTGCTTTATCGTTCGTGCGACACGGTTGATGATCGTAGACACATGTGTCAGCACCTGCGGTTTCTCTCTCTTTTTTTTTCCTTTCTTTTTGTTCTTTCTTTCTTTCTTTGTTGACGTTGTTCTTTTCTTTTCTTTTCTTTCTTTCTTTGTTGTTGTTTTTTTTTTGTTGTTGTTGTTGTTGTTCTTTACATTTGCTGCATACAGAGACTTTGACCACGAAAGCGCTGGTAGAAAACGACCCATGTCACTGGGAATGTCAGCTGACGCGGGTGGAAACCAAGACTACGGCTGTTCCTTTTCCCTCCCAGCACTTCATGGACTACCAGGCTGAGAAAGGCGTGCCGGTCAATCTTACCTCAGCGTAAGTTCCACACCTTCAGGGTTTTTTTTCTTTAACAATTTTCATTGTCATCCATTTTCCTTCTGCCCCCCACACCTACCCACCCATCCACCTCTTCCCCGCCTTCCTTTCCGACTCCCCCCCCCCCCCCCCCCCATTTTGATTCCCAGGCGTGCTGCCACCTTGTCTCGTTTTGTGGATTTTTAATGTCTGTCTGGGTTTTTTTTTTAAACGTCTCGCGAAGGCATGTTTATTGATAAGGTGTGTGTTAATCTGAAATAATTCACATACATAGTCGGATACAGAATCATATAGGAGAGCAATGTATAGGGTGGAAATTTTGAAGCTAATCCTGTGCAGAAACAGATAAGACAACAAAGAATAGGGTGGACAGTTTTAAGCCAGTCTCTACAGAACCGGATAGGACAACAAAAAACACGGTGAAAAGTTTGAAGCCAGTCTGTACAGAACCAGATAGGACAACAAAGAACAGGGTGGAAAGTTTGAAGCCAGTCTGTACAGAACCAGATAGGACAACAAAGAACAGGGTGGAAAGTTTGAAGCCAGTCTGTACAGAACCAGATAGGACAACAGAGAACAGGGTGGAAAGTTTGAAGCCAGTCTGTACAGAACCAGTTAGGACAACAAAGAACACGGTGGAAAGTTTGAAGCCAGTCTGTACAGAACCAGATAGGACAACAAAGAACAGGTTGTAAAGTTTGAAGCCAGTCTTACAGAACCAGTTAGGACAACAAAGAACACGGTGGAAAGTTTGAAGCCAGTCTGTACAGAACCAGATAGGACAGCAAAGAACATGGTGGAGAGTTTGAAGCCAATCTGTACGGAGAACCAGACAGGACAACAAAGAACAGGGTGGAAAGTTTGAAGCCAGTTGTACAGAACCAGATAGACAACAAAGAACACGGTGGAAAGTTTAAAGCCAGTCTGTACAGAACCAGACAGGACAACAAAGAACAGGGTGGAAAGTTTGAAGTCAGTCTGTACAGAACCAGATAGGACAACAGAGAACAGGTGGAAAGTTTGAAGCCAGTCTGCACAGAACCAGATAGAACAACAAAGACGACGGTGAACGGTGGAAAGTTTGAAGCCAGTCTGTACAAACCAGATAGGACAACAAAGAACAGGGTGAAAGTTTGAAGCCAGTCTGTACACAACCAGATAGGACAACAAAGAACAGGGTGGAAAGTATTTGAAACCGGTCTCTACAGAACCAGATAGGACAACAAAGAACACAGTGGAAAATTTCAAGCCAGTCTGTGTAGAACCAGATAGGACAACAAAAACAGGGTGGAAAGTTTGAAACCAGTCTGTGCAGAACCAGATAGGACAACAAAGAACAGGTGGAAAGTTTGAAGCCAGTCTGTACAGAACCAGATAGGAAAAACAGAGAAGACAGGGTGGAAAGTTTGAAGCCAGTCTGTACAGAACCAATAGGACAACAAAGAACAGGGTGGACAATTTCAAGCCAGTCTGTTAAACCAAATAGGACAACAAAGAACACGGTGGAAAGTTTGAAGCAGTCTGCACAGAACCAGATAGGACAACAAAGAACACAGTGGAAAGTTTGAAGCAATCTGTACAGAACCAGATAGGACAACAAAGAACACGGTGGAAAGTTTGAAGCCATCTGTACAGAACCAGATAGGACAACAAAGAACAGTGGAAAGGTGGAAAGTTTGAAGCCAGTCTCTACAGAACCAGATAGGACAACAAAGAACCAGGGTGGAAAGTTTGAAGCCAGTCTGTACACAACTAGATAGGACAAAGAACAGGTGTGAAAGTTTGAAGCCAGTCTGTACAAACCAGATAGGACAACAAAGAACACGGTGGTAAAGTTTGAAACCAGTCTCTACAGAAACAGATAGGACAACAAAGAACAGGGTGGAAAGTTTGAACCAGTCTGTGCAGAACCAGATAGGACAACAAAGAACACGGTGAATGGTGGAAAGTTTGAAGCCAGTCTGTACAGAACCAGATAGAGACAACAAAGACGACGGTGGAAAGTTTGAAGCCAGTCTGTACAGAACCAGACAGGAAGACAACAAAGAACATGGTGGAAAGTTTGAAGTCAGTCTGCACAGAACCAGATAGGACAACAAAGAATAGGTGGAAAGTTTGAAGCCAGTCTGCACGGAACCAGATAGAACAACAAAGACGACGATGGAAAGTTTGAAGCCAGTCTGTGCAGAACCAGATAGGACAACAGAGAACAGGGTGGAAAGTTTGGAGCCAGTCTATACAGAACCAGATAGGACAACAGAGAACAGGGTGGAAAGTTTGAAGCCAGTCTGTGCAGAACCAGATAGGACAACAGAGAACACGGTGGAAAGTTTGGAGCCAGTCTGTACAGAACCAGTTAGGACAACAAAGAACAGGGTGGAAAGTTTGAAGCCAGTCTGTACAGAACCAGATAGGACAACAAAGAACAGGGTGGAAAGTTTGAAGCCAGTCTGTACACAACTAGATAGGACAAAGAACATGTTGTAAAGTTTCAAGCCAGTCTGTACAGAACCAGATAGGACAACAAAGAACACGGTGGAAAGTTTGAAGCCGGTCTCTACAGAAACAGATAGGACAACAAAGAACAGGTGGAAAGTTTGAAGCCAGTCTGTGCAGAACCAGATAGGACAACAAAGAACACGGTGGAACGGTGGAAAGTTTGAAGCCAGTCTGTACAGAACCAGATAGAACAACAAAGACGACGGTGGAAAGTTTGAAGCCAGTCTGTACAGAACCAGACAGGACAACAAAGAACACGGTGGAAAGTTTGAAGTCAGTCTGCACAGAACCAGATAGAACAACAAAGAACAGGGTGGAAAGTTTGAAGCCAGTCTGCACAGAACCAGATAGAACAACAAAGACGACGATGGAAAGTTTGAAGCCAGTCTGTGCAGAACCAGATAGGACAACAAGAACAGGGTGGAAAGTTTGAAGCCAGTCTGTACAGAACCAGATAGGACAACAGAGAACAGGGTGGAAAGTTTGAAGCCAGTCTGTGCAGAACCAGATAGGACAACAAAGAACACGGTGGAAAGTTTGGAGCCAGTCTGTACAAACCAGATAGGACAACAGAGAACAGGGTGGAAAGTTTGAAGCCAGGTCTGTACAGAACCAGATAGGACAACAAAGAACAGGTGGAAAGTTTGAAGCCAGTCTGTACAGAACCAGATAGGACAACAAAGAACAGGGTGGAAAGTTTAAGCCAGTCTGTGAGAACCAGATAGGACAACAAAGAACAGGGTGGAAAGTTTGAAGCCAGTCTGTACAGAACAGATAGGACAACAAAGAACAGGGTGGAAAGTTTGAAGCCAGTCGTGTACAGAACCAGATAGGACAACAAAGAAACAGGGTGGAAAGTTTGAAGCCAGTCTGTGTAACATAGGACAACAGACAGGTGAAGTTTGAAGCCAGTCTGTGCAGAACCAGATAGGACACAAAGAACAGGGTGGAAAGTTTGAAGCCAGTCTGCAGAACCAGATAGGACAACAAAGAACACGGTGGAAAGTTTGAAGCAGTTGTACAGAACAGATAGGACAACAAGAACAGGTGGAAAGTTTGAAGCCAGTCTGTACAGAACCAGATAGGACAACAAAGAACAGCGTGGAAAGTTTGAAGCCAGTCTGTGCAGAACCAGATAGGACAACAAAGAACAGGGTGGAAAGTTTGAAGCCAGTCTGTACAGAACCAGATAGGACAACAAAGAACAGGGTGGAAAGTTTGAAGCCAGTCTGTGACAGAACCAGATAGGACAACAAAGAACAGGGTGGAAAGTTTGAAGCCAGTCTGTACAAACCAGATAGGACAACAAAGAACAGGTGGAAAGTTTGAAGCCAGTCTGTACAGAACCAGATAGGACAACAAAGAACACGGTGGAAAGTTTGAAGCCAGTCTGTACAGAACCAGATTAGGACAAACAAAGAACAGGGTGGAAAATTTCAAGCCAGTCTGTGTAGAACCAGATAGGACAACAAAGAACAGGGTGGAAAGTTTGAAGCCAGTCTGTGCAGAACGAGATAGGACAACAAAGAACAGGGTGGAAAGTTTGAAGCCAGTGTGTACAGAACCAGATAGGACAACAAAGAACAGGGTGGAAAATTTCAAGCCAGTCTGTGTAGAACCAGATAGGACAACAAAGAACAGGGTGGAAAGTTTGAAGCCAGTCTGTGCAGAACCAGATAGGACAACAAAGAACAGGGTGGAAAGTTTGAAGCCAGTCTGTGCATAACCAGATAGGACAACAAAGAACACGGTGGAAAGTTTGAAGCCAGTCTGTACAGAACCAGATAGGACAACAAAGAACAGGGTGGAAAGTTTGAAGCCAGTCTGTACAGAACCAGATAGGACAACAAAGAACAGGGTGGAAAGTTTGTAGCCAGTCTGTGTAGAACCACATAGGACAACAAAGAACAGGGTGGAAAGTCTGAAGCCAGTCTGTGCAGAACCAGATAGGACAACAAAGAGCAAGGTGGAACGGTGGAAAGTTTGAAGTCAGTCTGTACAGAACCAGATAGGACAACAAAGAACAGGGTGGAAAGTTTGAAGCCAGTCTGTGCAGAACCAGATAGGACAACAAAGAACACGGTGGAAAGTTTGAAGCCAGTCTGTACAGAACCAGATAGGACAACAAAGAACACGGTGGAAAGTTTGAAGCTAATCCTGAAAATGGCAGCCAGTTGACTTTTAGAGAGATACAGAAGCGAAATTGCATGTTCCTACAATTCAGAGAATCTGTATACTAGTCTGTCAGCGATGTTTTGGATTCTTTGAAGTCCGTTAAGACCAACAAGAAGAGTGTTACAATGATCTACTCCACTGATAGTGACGAACAGATTTTATTTAACAGAAAAATGATTATCATTCTGCCGAACAAAAAGGACAAACCAATTACAAGACAAAACACGACGCGTTTGGACGTCTTTGGTCTCCTTCAGGCAAGATAAATAATATTCAGGACAATGAAAACGACGAGCAATCACTCATCACCTTCTCGTATTGGGCACAAGTGGACGTTGAATGAAAACGAGGCTGTTGGGAAAGCAGCAATGCGAGTTAATATAATAATGATGATACTAATGATAATGATAAATATAATAACAATTATAATGAGGAGGGGGAGAAGGAGGAGGATAAAAATGTTTTCGAAAATAATAAAAAGGATTACTACCACTTTCAGTTATAATGTGGCGATAGTTATAGTTAACAAACTTAGTTTTCAAAGCTGAAGATGGGCAGATGTACAGATGTTAGAATTTTTTTTTCAAAGAAAGGCTTTAATCTAGCCTAGCGTGATGCCAAGACTTAAGGCCTGAAGAAATGCGGGGGGGGGGGGGGGGGGGGGGGGGGGGGGGGGGCAGAAGTGGTGTTGATTCTACAAGATCTGGTACAGAAGGATGATGACGTCATTTCTTTGGACAATCCAGCATTTCGTCAGTCTCATCTTGAGCTTTGCCTCGTATCTGCACAGGCACATGGTGTAGGCAATTGGTGCCACCAGCAGTAGGTCTACTGGTCTGGAATAAAGAACGTGGGATTGTTTTGTTAGGTCTATGGAGCTCTGGTGATTACGCCTGTAAGCTTAGGCGGACTTCATACAGACTAGAAGAAGACATTTATTTGAAGTTGAAACCAAGGTGACAGTCAGAGCTAGCAGAGAACGTCATATGCACTGTTAACACTTAAATGAATACAGTCAAGGCATGTTTTTCAAAGTTAAACGAATCTGAAGTTTGTACAAGGTACGGAATAGGCGACATTTGAAAAATATATTTAATTCCAGATGCGCTGCGTCACAAGATTTTGGTTCATAAGAATTCCTCTCGAGATTACATTTTGACTTACTGTTATTCATCTCGGCGTTGCACCGAATGACCTGTTTGGGATGGAGTTCACGGGAGAAGAAGAAGAAGAAGAAGAAGAAGAAGAAGCATACACATTGGGAGAAGAAGAAGAAGAAGAAGAAGAAGAAGAAGAAGAAGAAGAAACATGCACATTGGGAGAAGAAGAAGAAGGAAAAGAAACATACACACCGGGTGAAAACCGCTCTGTATGCTATAAACAATAATTAAAGATGTCAGATTTCATAAAAAAAAAAGAAAAATGACTTCTTGTTGTTTTGTGTGTTTCTGCACAGCCCTCATCTACCAGGATTTGGTTGATATAATCTTGTAGCTGCACCCATTTCGTAAACGCGAGAACTTTGGCTGAGAGTAACATGATTTGCGGGTGAGGTTTGAAGCAAGAGAATGAAAGCTTAGTTCTAGCAATGAGTTTACGGACTAAATCCTTGGTTCTGGAACGCGAAACGAATTGGGGGGGGGGGGGGGGGGGAAGGAGAGGGAAGAGTTTAGCGCAGGGGCAAAGAGCTTTAGGTCTGTGAGAGCTTACTATTGTAAAAGCTTTTATTTTCTTAGTTGATCCCTGTTGCACATACTCTGTGTAAGCCGATAGGCCAAGTGTCCAATTAGGCCTCTTTATTTTAAGACCTTCAGTTCACGCAGAGGTGTGTGTGTGTGTGTGTGTGTGTGTGTGTGTGTGTGTGTGTGTGTGTGTGTAAACACGCGGATGCAATTTAATGGATTCATTTTAACAGAGAAAGAAGGTTGGGAAGACTATGGGCCCAATTCCATTTGTCCGTTTTCTTTACGGCATAAATTGCGCAAATAAAAATGAAGAAAGCATGATTCCACGTGTCCGGATACGCATACATCAACAACCACATTTACAGATTCGTTTATCTTGACCGCAGAATGTTGCGATCGGACGGGTTAACGAATAGATGTGTCTGTTGTTCTCATCATTTCTTTTGGCTTTTCGTGCCTCTAACTCTGTCTGTCTATATGCTTCTGCTACATTTACGGCGTGACAACTGCATCAGCTCTGGTCAGGAATTGGTAGTGTGTCACTGGTGTCCTGAAGGGACAGGCCTCCTGCACGGCTTAGCGCAGGGTGAGGAAGCCAGAGCCGCGGACGGGAGGATGGTCATCCCCCCCCCCCCCCCCAACCCTCCCCCCTCCCTTTTGCGTCATCTTGATGAAGCTAATTGGGAAACCCTATATCCACAGACCGCCACTTTCGTAATTACCCACAGCTTATGATGGCCCCACTTATAAATAGCATCAATCCCCTAATTGAATGTAACAGCATTGCCGCGTTTGGTGGACGATCCTGAACATAGTATGTTTAGATTCGGCTCCGGAGGACTAACATTTTGTTGATTGTTTTCCCCGATCGAAATATCTTTTTTGAATTGTGTGTCGTGCGAGGAAAAGGGAAAAAAAATTATGAAAAGGTCTGTAAATTTTCGTCAGTGCACGTATGTTTTTATCTGACTGAATACAACACCTCTTTGAAGAGGTTCATATCATTATAATTTTATGTGAATGTTGCTCTAAATTGTATGTAAAATTCCATCACTCCTATCTGAGAAGAGTCGCAGCACTCTTATGTGTAGAAAACTTTACTCCCATTTTAGGAGATATGCATTATTCTCAATTGTAGAGTATAGAGTTCTTTAACTCCTTTTTGTGGAGAAGTCTGACCCTCTTCTTGTGCTTGTGAACTTTTTTTCTATAGAGTACCCCTAGCTACACGCATCATGGTTATAGTTGCTGTAAACAAAGAGTAAAGGACGTGACACAGCTCTCTGTTATAGCTGCTGTAACAAGAGTAAAAGGACGTGACACAGCTCTCTGTTATAGTACTGGCAATGATGTGACACAGCTCTCTGTTATAGTACTGCAATGATGTGACACAGCTCTCTGTTATAGTACTGGCAATGATGTGACACAGCTCTCTGTTATAGTACTGGCATGATGTGCAGAGTAAAAGGACGTGACACAGCTCTCTGTTATAGTACTGGCAATGATGTGACACAGCTCTCTGTTATAGTACTGGCAATGATGTGACACAGCTCTCTGTTATAGTACTGGCAATGATGTGACACAGCTCTCTGTTATAGTGCTGGCAATGATGTGCAGTTATCACCGCCAAGCTGGTGCACACAAAGTTCTATTGCATACTTTAATGGATGCTCTAACTGCAAAGAAACCAATGGACCAGCGCTCTGTGTATGTATATGTGCGTGCATGTGCGTACTTGCGTGTGCGTGTGCGTGTGTACGTGTGTGTGTGTGTGTGTGTGTGTGTGTGTGTGTGTGTGTGTGTGTGTGTGTGTGTGTGTGTGTGTGTTTGCAAACATGTGGATGCAGTATAAAGGATTCATTTTAAGATAGAAAGAATGTTTAAGACATTGTACACAAGTAACCCTTTTTTCCAGAGATACCGTGAAGCTACTGGTGGCATACGAGAGTGACATGGTGTTTACGACAAAACATGTTCCTGCTGTAACCCTGGAAGACATCTGCAGTAAGTGGTAATACTTGTACGAGATTCCATTTATCCGTGTACGATTTCGGATGTGGCATAAACTACGCTAGTGGAAATGCAGAGGATATAATTCAGTGTGTCCGGTTACACGTATGGCAACAGCCAGATTTACAAATACGTTTATCTAGATTGCGGCATGCAGCGATCAGTACCATACCGGTCGGATTAATGGATGGGCATTTCTATTCTCATAATTTCTCGTGACTTTTCATGTTTTTTTTTGTTTTGTTTTGTTTTTACATCGGAGAGAACGTGGGAAACCAAGCTTACGACGAGTAAGCTCGCAACGACTGAAACAGAGCTGGTCGCAGAACTGGTGAAAGGAGACATGGCTTCACGTATCCAGAACTTGGTGAACTACAGCAACATTAGTTGGAAAGTGAGGCGACTGCAGGCGGAAATCTAAACAAAGTTTAAAAAGGTTTAAGTACTGAATCCGCCAAACATGAACAAACGAACCACAAGACAAAACACGATGCGTTTCCACCTCTTAGGTCTTCTTCAGGCCAGATAAACAACATTCAGGACAACGAAAACGAAAAATGAGCAATCACGTATCTAGTCAAGTGATTGCTCGTTCTGCGTTTTCGTTGTCCTGAGAGTTTGTTTAATTAACTTGCCTGAAGAAGAGCTAAGAGGTCAAAACGCGTCGTGTTTTGTCTTATGATTCGTTTGTTCATGTTTGGCGGATTTATTACTTAAACTTTTAAACATTTATACCGGAATGTTAGTTCCATTTATATCGGAATATATCGGGCAGCGATGATTTTTAAGTGACATGGTGTCTAAAAGGAAAAAGGAGGGAAGTGAACAGCTCTCAACGTTAAAACTCTTGCAATTCCGTACTGCATCACCTCCAATCTGCTGCAAACAGTTTTTTTTGTTTGTTTGTTTGGTTTTTTTTGCCGGAAACTGTATTAGATGCCATAATCGTAAGTACCCGTAAACAGACAATGAAAATCGCGCTATTGCTGTAGGCCATGGGGCAAAACAAGAATAACAACTCTGGGCCTAATAGATCTTCTGCCAGGCGCCAGCAAGAGTTGCTTCCCTTCCCACTGTCTGGCTTAGGTTCTTTACATTACACATACTAGCCACCGTGTGTTGAATCACATCTTTAGATATCTAGCTTTTACTTTGGAAGTTTTAAGTTCTACGTGACGTTAGTTTACCACATGACGTAAATGGAGACGACATAATATTTACAAATGACACATTTTATGCGTACGTACATACATGAGTGTGTGTGTGTGTGTGTGTGTGTGTGCGCGCGCCAGCCGGCGGCAAAATGAATTACATTGATATAGGAACCTTTAAGCGTGTGTATAGATTACTTTCTGTGTGTGCACAGTACACTTTATGAATGCAAAATGCACACTAGGAACCATTTCGCATGAAACAAACAAATGGCGTAACCCCACCTGCATGTGTCAGGGCAGGCCTACCGTTTCGGTGGGTGCCACCACGTCCACGCAGCGACAGCCCCCCAGAATTGGTCAGTACCGGCACCTTGACCTCATCACTGATGTGGGTGCAGAGGGGGAAGTGAAACTGAGGTCACCACTACAGTAGTGCATAAAAAAGTGACAGACTTCAAGCTGTTTGTGATGAACAGTGACAATAAGTCTTAAATAAATGTTAGCGAACCGCCAAGAGAAACGTGGACAAACGAGTCACAAGACAAAACACGACGCGTTTCGACCTCTTAGGTCTTCGTCAGGCAAGACAGTTAGATTAATGAAAATGAACGAATTTTTCATTTAGATACAATGATTGAAAGACGTATACAGAGATAGCAATTGCACACATTGATGACGTAAACAAAAATACAAAACAACGATGGGTAGCAGTCAGTATGAATCAAAATAGATCTAGTTGCAAAGTGAGACGACTGCAGGTGGAAATCTAAACAAATCTTGGATTGTATCTAAGTGAAAAATTCGTTCATTTTCATTGTCCCATTTGTTTGTATCTTGCCTGGAGAAGACCTAAGAGGTCGAAACGCGTCGTGTTTTGTCTTGTGACTCTTTTGTCCACGTTTCTCTTGGCGGTTCGCTAACATTTATTTAAGATTTGTTAAGATTTCCGCCTGCAGTCGTCTCACTTTGCAACTAGATCTATTTTGATTTATACTGACTGCTACCCTTCGTTGCTTTGTATTTTTGTTTACGTCATCAATCTGTGCAATTGCTATGCTATTGCTGTATACGTCTTTCGATCGTTGTATCTAAGTGAAAAATTCGTTCATTTTCATTGTCCTATTTTGTTTTTGTCTTGGCTGAAGAAGACCTAAGAGGTTGAAACGCGTCGTGTTTTGTCTTGTGACTCCTTTGTCCACGTTTCTCTTGGCGGTTCGCTAACATTTATTTAAGAGTTGTTTAGATTTCCGCCTGCAGTCGTCTCACTTTGCAACTAGTGACAATAACTATTATCAAAATAATGCTACGGAGTTCCATTCTCGTCAAAAAAAAGCTGTACTGTAGCTTTCTCTCATGAACAGGGGCCTAGAACTCGGTGACAACCATACCCGAGAGCTGTAGATATTTTGAATGGTAGATCAGAACAGTTGAGCGACTCTCTTGGAGACGCGTCCATTAAGTATCAAAACGAAGTGACGGAGGGCGGAAAACGAAGCAAAATTTAGAAAGAGAGGGGGTTAGTTACCGCCAAGGACACAGACAAACAAGATACAGGACAAGACACAATGCATTTTGACCTCTTGGCTCTTCTAAGTCCATTAAGTCGGTAAAACTCGACGGTGTTGTTTCAGTCAAGCCATTTAAGTTCATAGCATACTCAGCTTGCGCCCATTCTCAATAAGAATGGCACATGGGACCTCAGCAAGATGTAAATTTTTATTTTCAGATTTTCCCTCCTAAAAGAGGCTTTTCAGATAAACTGACCATCACCATAGAAGAAAAACTGGGTGCCCTAAAGTTAAGCCAACTGCATTCCCATGCGTTGCAAAAATATCTTAGGTTAAAACTGAATAAAGAGACATTCGGAAAGCACTGTGAAAAAATACTGAAGACATCCAGCTTCAGACATGCACAATACTTTCAGTAACGTAAATGTTGTGCTCTTTTAGATCTGTCGCAGCCAAGGAAAAGTGAAAACAAAAGGTTTGTTAGATCTGGCGTACTCTTTGACGTCACTTACACTGATAAAGACGGTCAGGCCTAAAGAAATATTTCTAAGCAGATTGAGATACTTTTCAGACGTAGTCACCCCTTTTGAAGTAACTATGAGAAGGAATAAAAGCCAATAATCCTTCTTACTGTGAGCAGATGCTCTTTCTGCAAATGGTGGGGCTTGAAAGAGGTCACATGAGCCTGCAGCAAGTGTTTTCTGGTGACGTCTCGGTTAGTTTTGTAAAATGCGCATCACGTACATGTTGGTAACGCCTATGTTGCGGCACCAGCATTTTATTGTATGGCAAAGGCTGAAACCAGTCTGTGGCAATGTCAGTATCTTTTCCTACCTTGGTTTTCTCTTGTGCACAGCACAGCTGAAGAGCTTTGATACTGGTCATTTTCCTGCTGAGAAAAATGGTAGTAACGTACATGTTGCTGGTGGTGAACCACACACATTTTTCAGGTTAACTATCCTGTTGTAGTCTTCAGTAATGTCTCAGTTGAAAACCCATTATTTACCAAACTAGGGGTTTCAATTAACTGTCATTTAAGGACATTTGTGGGTTATTTTATTGGAATTGTAATATGGTAGGGCTTCATGAACAACAGGCCTACTTTTTTTCTTATCTTCGGGAACAGGTGGTTACAGGTCGATTTACTGGAGACAATGCAGCTCATGCATAAATGAGGTAGTGGAACATTAAAAAGGATTTTTACTCATCATAACAACGCATAAAAGCATATTATCAGTTCGATTTTGTATTTTTCTTCAGCTGCTGAAGCTGTGGAAACTCAGCGGGAACAGTCATGTACATGTTGTTTTGAGTGACATTTAGTTCCCACATGCACAGGAATAACGGTCCCACAGAAGACTAATACCTGTCTGTTGTAGGCCCTTGGCTATGCAGTCATGGCTGCAAGCAATTACTCTTTTAATATAAATGGAGGACAGCGGAACCTGTAAAACAGCTCATGTGCCATTCTTATTGAGAATGAGCTCTTGGTACGCGAAGGCTGGCAGCGAAAAAATCCCACAAAGAAATACTTCAGATGGGACTCGAACTGACAATTTCCCAGCACACAGCCAGCAACACTAACCGCTACATCACAGTTATTGGGAAAAGATGGAAATCTCGTCGTGAAAAGCATCAGCATGATGGGTAAATTGTTAGTGCCAGAAGTTATTCTGCTTTGATGCTTAACTGCATCAAAAGCAAGGATCAGTACTAGATTAAATTGTGGTACGAGTGCAAGGGTTCGGTGTGACTTTATTTAGAATCATCTTATAATGCACTAGCGGGTTCTGAAAAGCACAGTGTCAGATGGGATTTTCTTTTCTTTCTTTCTTTTTTTCCCCTTTCTACTCGTTCTGTGCGTGCGTGCGTGCGTGCGTGCGTGCGTGCTGTGTGTGTGTGTGTGTGTGTGTGTGTGTGTGTGTGTGTGTGTGTGTGGTGTGTTGGCGCGCGCGCGCGCGCGCGCGCGTGCGTGTGCGTGTGTCATTAATCTGTTAACGTTGTCACTTTTTTCCGAAATCGTAGGGCAGCGGAACGACAGACCAAACCAAACCTTTCCAGCCAGCCCCTCTTCACATGAAGATGTCACTGAACAACAAAAATTGTTAATCCCCCATCAAACGTTTCCTTCATCTCTAAACATCATAAACGACATTTCCTAAAACCTGAACGATAACAGTTACTTCTGCATACACTGAACAAAGTGCACATTTTAGTAGTCGTCACCCACGCAAGTGTTTTAAGCCTAAATTGTGACTGCAGCACACACACACACACACACACACACACACACACACACACACACACACACACACACACACACACACACTGTTTACATGAGTCAGTGCGTGAAGGTGTCTTTGTAGATAGTTAAAGTCTCTCTGATAAGTTTACTGCTCTGATCCAGTTCTCTATACAACAGTTTTACTCTCCGATGTATGTACGTTCTATTCGTTTGATAATTGCTCATCACTACCAATAATATCTGTTCGACAATTGTTTTAATTCTCTGTGTGAGTGTGCGCGCGCATGCGCGCATGTGTGTGTGTGTGTGTGTGTGTGTGTGTGTGTGTGTGTGTGTGAGAGAGAGAGAGAGAGAGAGAGAGAGAGAGAGAGTACACATTTGAGTAGATGCATTATCATATGAGTAACATTGAATTTTGTCTGTCCTTTGCTTGAGATTTTTGTATTTTTAGGGCATTGCATGATATGCGTAGGCTACATTCTTTAATCAAAATGCCATGTTTGTTACTATGTAATGTATGACTTAATGTAGGCACTTTTTTAACGTCATAGGGGGGATGATCCGCTTATGAGACTAAACAGTATTCTGTATTGTCTATACAATCCTTAGAGAAAAAGTGTTAAGTCTTTTATGTGCGTGTAGCATCCGTTTTGCACAGTTAATGTTCTAGAATGTGTCGTATTTGTTGGACAACAATTTTAATGATCTGATATTTATACCGTCCATGAATCAAAGGCCGCATGTATTGTCAGATACCCAATGAACTTACGCTCGTGTCTAGTGATCTGAATACCACTGACATCATACAGGTGTCGATGAATTTGTGTTCCAAATGGCCTCGCTATCTTTCAGGTACGGTTGGAGGTCAGATGGGACTGTTCCTGGGTGCGAGTTTGCTGACGATCACCGAATGGTTCCAGTACGGCTTGGTTCTCTCATGCATCGTTTTCAGACACTTATTCCGCAAGGAAAGAATCATCTCTCCCACAGGAAACAATTGAAACTTACTTTGTCTGGTTTTGAAAATCGACGTTCTGACAGCTGGTATCTTCCAGCTGACAGGTGACCTGCGTGCTGGGTTTTTCACAATTAGACAAAATCACTTTCGCGACAAACAGTACAGGTAAACGACCAGCAGCTGTGATTCAGTTGTTAGCGTTGCCTGGCATCCTGGATGGCATGTTGAGGGTTCGAGTCCCATCACAGGCATTATATGTGGGACTTTTCGTCCCCGGCTGGTTCCTATCCGGAGTCGAGTGGCTATGGGAAAAACTGGAACGACACAGACGAGTTTCATCCATTGAGTGGATGCCCCTCTGAGAGTGTGGCAGATAGATGTCTGTGTCTCTCCAGCCTTGTGGACATTGGGGTATATCATGAACAGAAAAGTACAACCCTGTCGTGTAGCCTCGGACCTGAACGACACTCCACAGCATCGTTTTCATCAGACAAACACATGGATTTCTCTTGCCCTTGATGCCCTGCTCTCGTAGTCAACTTGCACAGCTTCAATTACCTGCCCACGCCCATACCTGTGATCAATGTGTGTCAATGGCTGGATGCAATGGCGCCCTACAGAAGGGCATGATCACTCACGCTGGTTCCGCGATTCAGCAATAACTGTCGTCTGGGGGAGGGGAGGGGGGAGGGGGGGGGGAGGCTCAGTGCCTGGTATCCGGCGTTACGCGTGTGGGTCAAAACACTACCCGAAGTGACTGGACAGCAGCGGAGAGCCGTCTCTGGTGTGTTGTCGCACGACGACTGATGCTAACAGCACCTGTCAAGTGCCTGTGCTTGGGTTGCGACAGGAGCAACCTGAACGAGCAGCGTGGGGATAATGCTACTGGTGAGGCATGAAAGATTGGACCGCAGGAAAAAAGAAAAAAAAAAAAGAAAAAAGGAATGAAAGAAAGAAAGAAAAAACGAATGAGGGAAAGAAAGAAACAGGAAAGGTGAATATACCGAGAAATGATCATTGTGTGTTTTCCTCATTGGTGTATAAAAGTCCTCGTTGAAAGATATTTAGAGAAAACCCGATCTTTGGTCTTCGTTGTTATACGACAGATGCTCATTTCGGGAATAACTGTGGACTGCGTTGAAGTCATAATACAGTAGGAAGAAACTCTAAATAATAATGCCTGTTTTTGAGGGAGGAATAAAAAAAAAAAAATTAAAAAAAAAAGGCCGGGGGGGGGGGGGGGGGGGGGGACTTCGTGCAATACATAAAACGTTAAAGTCTTGCATAGTCAGTGAAAGGTTGACAAAACGGTATACATAAGATTGTGATATACCAAAACCTCCAGTCCAGAGTTGTTTCTGATCTCTTCTTCTGTCTTTTGAACATGAGCTTTTTTTTTTTTTTTTTAAGTTTTGTGTAGGGCCCCGTGATTTAGTTGTTTTACCAGCTGATTTTAGTATTTTCTTTAACCGTAAGTACACAAATATTCTTGATATTGGTGTGTGTGTGTGTGTGTGTGTGTGTGTGTGTGTTGTGGTGTGTTACGTGCATAATGTGTGCGTGCATGTATGTGCTGTTATTAAACTGTAATGGCTATTGTCAAGAAACACGTTAAAACAGTATTTTTTCCCCCCGCATATTTCAGCTTAATTCACAAAAATTCTTGATCAGCAGTAAGCAGGTTGCATTAAGATAGTCCTGTCACCGATGAGAATAGATGGAAACATGACGCGCTGCGTAATGTTACCCCCACTTTTAAAATGCACTGCTTTGTAGAATGAACGCCTTTCATTGGTAACATTTTTGCTTTGCAAGGCCAGCCGGAAAGCAAATTTTTGCTTGTAATTTCCGTAGCGCTGACTAGACAAGTAGACTGAAATCAATAGCGTGTCATCTAAATCCTCTCTCTCTCTCTTCTCTCTCTCTCTCTCTCGTGTTTCAATGTAGGTCATAGGCAAATGATCAAGAGGTGATTGTTCTGCTGCTTTTACAACACGATGTGAGGGATATGGAACGACATTAAAACTCGGTTGTAATCTCTCTCTCTCTCTCTTTTGTCTCTCTCTCTGTGGAAGCGCGCGGGCGAGTGTGTATATGTATGAGCGTATCTATGTGTGCTTATGATTTTGTTTGATCTTCATTGTCTCCCACTGTCCACCACAACAGTTCTCTTTGGTGACGTCAGTGTTAACTTGCTGATGTAACAAAGAGAGGGGAAACAATCCACTCGTTTCTACGCCTTTTATCGCCCACGTGTGACGGTACATTAAACGTTTGCTTTTTTCCCCTGCCATCACTATAGACAGACTGTGTGGCACTGTAGTTTCGGTTTCCGTCGTTTTCCTATATACAGACTGTGTGGCACTGTAGTTTCGGTTTCCGTCGTTTTCCTATATACAGACTGTGTGGCACTGTAGTTTCGGTTTCCGTCATTTTCCTATATACAGACTGTGTGGCACTGTAGTTTCGGTTTCCGTCGTTTTCCTATATACAGACTGTGTGGCACTGTAGTTTCGGTTTCAGCCGTTTTCCTACATACAGACTGTGTGGTAGTTTCGGTTTCAGTCGTTTTCCTATATACAGACTGTGTGGCGCTGTAGTTTCGGTTTCACTGTAGTTTCGGTTTCAGTCGCTTTCTAGCCCAGCCGGGCACGCATGGTTCTTTAAGGGCTGTCACCATACAGGGAAAAAATTCCTGTCCTGAATAATACACAAGCGACGAAGACAACTATATACACTGTACACACGTTTCATTCCATGACAGCTGAGCAAGTATAACATCCTGCAAGCAAACAAAACAAGATCGTGCAGACAGTGCCAGCCATTCCTCTTAATTTTCATGTAAAGATAATGTCCAAAAGCAAGAAAAGTCACAGTAAATAAAGAACACAAGAGTGTTACAAAATGTTTATATAAAAAGGCCATATTGGCAAAAAGACACTAAAGAATAAGCAGGTAGACTCCACTTAGTGCAGGCTTTTTCTTGTTCTCCCCAAACACCGAATCACTTGAAATACATTTATTCGAACCCAATAAGCTTTTCAAGCCCAGGAAATGCACACCTTCATAACAAACAACAACATTTTCTACACCCCAAATTCTAGCCCCATGCATTGAAATAGGCTGCATTTAGGAATCAAATATTTCAAAAGATAACTGAAGCGATTTAAAACTCAAAGCATGCAATCTTTGCCCTGTATGGAAGATCTTTGCAAGGAAAAACAAACTCTAGGCGCATAGAAAAATATATTCCTTAATATTTACATACATTCAGCGCGGCGTAGCAAGTCTGTCGTACATCCATCTTTCTCTAGCAGCCAGATAACCTCCCTTTCCTAACGCCACGATATTGCTTTTGTTTATTTTCACTTTCAACTCTAATATGGGGGCAACTCTGCATACATTTTTGAGCTGACGTTGTAAATCAAGCACCGCTTCTGAAACCAAAACAACGTCATCAGCTAACAGTAGGATAAATGTTTCGGACAAATCTTCTGGGATTCTACCACAATGAAGACCATTACTGATAATCTGGATGGCAAATTCACTAATGAACACAGAAAATCATACAATAATACAGGAGTGTAGACATCACCTTGCCTTAACCACAAAAGACAATATGTAATCTGTAACACTGTAACCACTTCTTACCTTAGTCTTCACAACTTTGTACATCGCTCTAATACACCTAGACAGCTTTCCTTGGTACTTTTTTAGATTTGAATAACTGTTGTCTATATACAACAGTCATTGTTTCGTGTGTGTGTGTGTGTTGTGTGTGTGTGTGTGTGTGTGTGTGTGTGTGTGTGTGTGTGTGTGAGAGAGAGAGAGAGAGAGAGTGCTTGCGTGTGTGTGTGTGTGTGAGTGTGCGTGCGTGCGTGCGTGCTGTGTGGTGTGTGTGTGTGTGTGTGGTGTGTGTGTGTGTGTGTGTGTGTGTGATGAAGTGATACCTTGTGTCATGTACCCTAAGAAAGGCAAAAGGCCGAAATAGTGGTTAAAAAATAATAGCAATTGTTAGTGCACTTACTTCATCTTTACTCACCTGCGGGTGACTGTTCACAGACATTTTTCTCAAATGCCAAAATGCAGACAAAGATAGAAAACAGAATGCGAAAGTGGCGCTTATTTAACATGCAATGCAAAACAAGGGCGTGCCTTCTTCAGGTATGATGAATAGTAGACATGAAAATGCACAAAACAAAACTGTTTCTCTCTCTCCATAACATATATGTATATATTCACACACACACACACACACACACACACACACACACACACACCACACACACACACAATATATATATATATATATATATATATATATATACATATATATGACTGTGTTTGTTTACTTATATAATCTGAACTCGCAACATTTGATTGCAGAGTTGGACTCAGTTGGGATATTGAGTGTGTGTTGTGTGTGTGTGTGTGTGGTGTGTGTGTGTGTGTGTGTGCGCGCGCGCGCGCGCGCGCGCGCGCGTGTGTGTGTGTGTGTGTGTGTGTGTGTGTGTGTGTGTGTGTGTGTGTTTACTTATGTAATCTGAACTCGCAACATTTGATAGCAGAGTTGGACTCAGCAGGGGTATTGAGATGTCCTAGAAATGTGACTATCGTTTTGGCTGCAATGGCTCTTTATTTCCCTTTTTTTTCTTTCAAGAGCTCTTCATGAGCTACTTGAATGGGTGGTATAAAACCATACTTATCAGTAAAAGTAGTGCCAATGGCAGCTGCAGCAGCAGCAGTAGTAGGCCTAATTACCTCGCTCTTGATTGAATACCAACAAGACAGAATCTCGTTAGGCAGACCCGTCAGTTTAGGTTGGCACGGTGGAGGAAATATACCGTAGCGTGCGCACACCTGCATACGTATTAAATCATTGAATGTGAAGTGTCTTATAATTGCAACGACCCTTTTGGTTGCAAGGTCTTTTTACTTCAGATTTTTTTTGTGTAAGGCATTCGTGTAGCCTACAATGGGTGCTGTATAGAAGAATTTTATTATTATCGATATTATCCAGATTGTCGTCATTATGATTATATCTATTGAGGAACTCTGTTCACTTTTCATGCAAATGTTCACCTCAGGAAATTTACGCTTTCACTGCGATTTAAAACAATAGTATACAATTTGGCAACAGAACAGTGTGTGAAAGTTCGGAAGACAATGGATACCAGGGGAAGGTACTCTGGTTGAAACTTTCAAGGTCAAAATCAAGTTCCTTACCTTTGATTATGAGTACGTGTAGAGAAGTTCGCAGTAAACTTGTCTTCTGTTCAGCCTATTAATTAGACAGTCACTCAATCCTTTTACGAGAACTGAAGAACCTGGCTTTGTAACAGTTGAACATTCGCAAGAACCTGGCTTTGTAACAATCGAAAATTCGCGAGCAAAAAGAAAACAAGTTGAGTATCTTCTACTATTAGGACACACAACACACACGCACCACAACACACACACACACACACACACACCACACACACACACACACACACGCACGCACGCACGCACGCAGTTGCGCGCGCGCCTGCGTACGCATACGCATGAACCAATGCGTGCTTGCATGCATACACAGACACAGAAAGAGACGGAGAACGAGCGAGAGAGACAGAGACAGACAGACAGACAGACAGTGAGAGAGAGAGAGAGGAGAGAGAGAGAGAGAGAGAGAGAGAGTTCATAATCTGTAATTTGACACTGCACGTCATCGGCAGAAGACTTCGAACAGATTGTAACCAACTGTACCGTTACTGAAAATATTCCCCTGATGACAAGCGTCTGGACAGTATTCTTTACAGCATGTTTCATTGCTGTTTGTCTTGATGACTGACGAAGATGTGTTTGTCTTGTCTGTTTTGTATTGTGTATTCATAAAGCGATGCTTCGCACTTTCGTTTTTCGTTGAGAAGCAGACAGATGTTGTGATTCTGTGTGTGGTGCTTTTAAGCAAGGCAGGGGCCCGGAATAGCTCAGTTGATAGAGCGCCGGACTCGTAATCTAAGGGTTGCGAGTTCGAATCTCCGCCGGGCCGTTTCGATACAGGGGGATTTTTCCCTCGGAGTTAACATTGGTTCTGACTCCATTTCCCATACAGTCCTTCGAATGAGACTATAAACCAAGGTTCCATGTGTGAACGCACGTATAACATCTTGCACACACGTAAAATCCCATCACCAACTTTCGGAAGAGAAGGCCAGTTTGGCCGTTGGTATGGATGACACGTTACACATAGCATGCACCTTCCCGGAGATGGAGTATGGCTGCCTTAATGGCGGGATAAAAAAAAAAACGGTCATACACACAAAACTGCACTCCCTTTGTTGGGTAGATGGGATTAATACTTGCCTGTCCATATAGGGAGTGTCCGCAGGAGTATCAGCCTGCGTACGCACAAGAAGAATTAAGCAAGGCCAGCTCGGACAGGGAGAAGCAACTATGTTTTGACGGCACAACACAAGAAAAACGTATTTGTGACTCGCCAGTTATAGAGTGCGTGGAAGCGAGACCACTTCGGACAGAGAACCAATGAAACACGTGTTTACACAACGACAGGAGACAGACTTGTAAAGCTGCACGATTTGCACTGGCAGACTCTCAGGAATGTGAGAAACGTTGCAGACCAGACTGCAGACAGCATCGTCATGCCACGTCTGTTTTCCTATGAGAAAGTTTGTTTGTTGGCTTGTTTTTTTTTTTTTTTTTTTTTTTTTTTTTAATGAATTATATTCAAGTTCAAAAACGTTGAAAAACGGCGGTTTGCTTGGCCCTGAAGATAATTAAGAATAACGTTCGTAATTTTGTTCTATTTCTAAAAATACCTGGGTCAGGTTATCCTTTACAAACACTAAAATTACTCGATCAATTCAATTGATTGGATAGTCTGTTTCGGTATTAACAAAGCCATATAAACCATCGATGCCATTCCTTTTCAGGTGCGTTTTTATTTGCCGAGACTGAAATCACGAATTTCACCGTTAATGTGTGTGTGTGTGTGTGTGTGTGTGTGTGTGTGTGTGTGTGTGTGTGTGTGTGTGTGTGTGTGATCCATTGTCGGGGGATAGACTTTTATGATTATAATGAGAATTTAATGATTAGGCTGATCCTGTTATCTACAGGACGTGTCGATTGTTCAGATTTGTGTTGCTTAGTTTCCTCTAGAAGCAGGGCATCGTGGAGTTTACCAGAAGTTAAAAAAAAAATAATAATGGATACACATGCTTACCATTGTGCAGTTCTCTGTGAATGAGTGATGATTGTCATTAGCATACAAAAGCGTTTAGGGTCAAAATTTCATTGCCATTATTTTCTGTAAGCATCTGTAATTAATAGGCATCTGTCTCACTTCGCGTTTAGGGTCAACATTTCATTGCCATTAGTTTCTGTAAGCATCTGTAATTAATAGGCATCTGTCTCACTTCGCGTTTAGGGTCAACATTTCATTGCCATTATTTTCTGTAAGCATCTGTAATTAATAGGCATCTGTCTCACTTCGCGTTTAGGGTCAACATTTCATTGCCATTAGTTTCTGTAAGCATCTGTAATTAATAGGCATCTGTCTCACTTCGCGTTTAGGGTCAACATTTCATTGCCATTAGTTTCTGTAAGCATCGGTAATCAATAGGCATCTGTTTCACTTCGTACTTTTTTCCGGCGTTGTCAAGACTGACAGATGCAAAGGGTTGTTGAGGCAGCATGTGTACATTCTGAGAGAGAAAAAAAGTGTGTGTGAGAGGGTGGGTGGATAGGTAGGCTGAGCTTAGTGGTTATTAGATATAAGCTAATTATAAATAGTTATTTACTTTTTTTTTTTCTTTACGACAGAACTGTTTGTCATGAGGTCTGCCAATCTGAACCGGCAAAGCATTACGTTACTTGTTTCATTCTTAGCTCCCTTTCTTCTGATGTGTAAAGTCTGAAGTATTTAATGCTCTGTTGTAACGTTCTTAACCATGTGTCAGGCAGTGAGGTAGGTAACACATACACTGACAGTGTGCACCGGGGGGGGGGGGGGGGGGGGGGGGGGGCAACAAGTTTATGATATTGATCAGATTCTTATCTCAGTTTTCCTGATGTGAAAAGCTATTATCGTTTGATGCAATAGGTCTAAGGGGACAGGTTCTGTGGCCCAATCGCAAAGAAGTTTACAAACCTGAACGAATTATGTTCTCCTACATAAAATTGATATTTATGAATAAAACAGAGGGAGAGAGTAGACGTTTAAACAATATAGTTTCTAATTCGGCTTCTCTCCATTTGCAATCCACTTAATCCTCAATACAAACAAGAAAACCTGTTGCCATAGAGTGCGAAAGGTCAAAAGTGAAGTATTTTCAAATTCCTCAGACCCCTACCCACCCCCACCACCCCACCCCCCACTTCCCTAAGTAGTAACTTCATCAAATGGTTACGTGGAAAATGAAACAATCTCACGCACCAGACAAGAACTTCGTAACGTAAACTAATTATCAAGCGTCGTAAGATCGTCTGGTACAGGCATAGCCTACATCTTGTCATGACTTCGTCTCCCAGACCGTACTCTACACTACAGTGACGAAGGGGGACAATCCCGGGGCAGATCGATGTCCTGGATGGGGGAGGGGGGGGGGGGGGGCGGAATAGCTCAGTTGGTAGAGCTCCGGACTCGTAATCTAAGGGTTGCGAGTTCGAATTTCGGTACAGGGGGATTTTTCCCTCGGAGTTAACATTGGTTCTGACTCCATTCCCCATACGGTCCTTCGAATGAGACTATAAACAGAGGTTCCGTGTGTGAACGCACGCACAACATCTTGCACGCACGTAAAATCCCATCACCAACTTTCGGAAGAGAAGGCCAGTTTGGTCGTTGGTATGGATGACACGTTACACCTAGCATGCACCTTCCGCGAAGATGGAGTATGGCTGCCTTAATGGCGGGATAAAAAACGGTCATACACACAAAACTCCACTGCCTGTCTAGACAGGCAGTGTCCGCAGGAGTATCAGCCTGCGTACACAGAAAGAAAGAAAGGAAGATGTCCTGTATGGAACACAACGGACTGGACTTAGTTACTACAACACCACTTGTATAACCATGCACCCAGGGCTGCCCGAGAGTCCACTCAGAACCTTATGATCTACTGTCACTGGACAAGTATAGTAACAATGATAATCATGGTGATAATTGTAACAATGATAACAATGATCGTAATTCTAACAATGACAGTAGTGGTTACAGTTATGTTAAAAAGCCAATATGCATATACACGAGAGCACCTGGTGCAAGCAACATTTACTTTGATAAACAGTACGGAACGGACAGGTAAATTTTCGACAGACAACTCTTCTTCGGACGTAATAAACAACAGACTTTCAACAACATCAACAAAGAATGCATAATACAATACTCCGCAGATCACAGCATGCGTGTCTGTTCCGTATTGTTTATTGAAATAAATTGTATCTTGTGTTCTTGCTTCTATATACTTTGGTTTCTTTTCAGTAATGTCGAGTCTGCATTAGTCAGTCTAAATGATAATGAATTTGACTTAAAAGGGTTGATTGAGCTTTAAAAAAAAACTTGATGAAACAAAATACCTCAATTGACGTATATCAAGTATGAAGGGTTGGTTGTGCTTAAAAAGAAAAATAGACCAAAATACCTCAGTAGATGTCAAATATGACATCAATTATTATTGAACGCGCCTAAAGGGATTCGAGGTGAAAAAAAAAAGTGAATCCAAAGGAAAGACTCCGATACTATGTGGAATGGAAAGAAGTGCCCAAAAGACGATTCAGCTGTGAAGTACAAATGTTCTGATGAAGAAGTCAACAAAAATCATGAGTATACTAACAGAAGTCTAGTAGCGAACAAGAAATAAAGAGTGGGAAAGTAGTGTCGTGGTCTCACAAGCTTTAAGTCAAAAGGTGTCTAAAATGCCACTGGGAAAAAGGGAAAGACAGTCAGTCGGAGAAGTCCGTTAACTATCAGTGGCTTGTGTGTGCCAGCAGTTTCACATAAGGAATTGGACATTCAAACCGAGGAATCGTCCGCCCGTTTTAGTGAACAGTAAACAAAATACCAATATTCGATCCTATAATAACTGAACCTGAAGATGAACGTGTCATTAAAAGAACTCCAAAACCGGAAACAATTTATATGCATGAATTCGCAATTTGCACACAAAAACTTATTCACCTACACCGATCGAGAGATGAACATTACATCCTTGCCTAGCGCGTGGCTACAGCTTCTCAAGTAAGTTTGGAGTCAGTTTCTAGACCACATGTTCATTGTCTGGAGAGCCCAGGGCATTTGGGGTTCAGACTTGCGCAACAACGATACCGACCATGCGACCATGGTCTGGAAGCAACCACCACAAACAACATTCCAGACTGAAATGACTGGACAAGAGTCGAGTGCGTGGCAGCTAACAACAACCCATCGGATTAACCTAATTTCGTGTCGACCGGTCTGAGAAGAACTTGTTCCTTAAGGGCCTTTAGGGTCATTGAGACGTTAATCTCATTGTCAGGAATGGTGTCGCTTACAGGGCGAGTCGATAAGTCTAAAAGTTAATCCGATTAACAAAGAAGCGCCACGCCATTTAGCTGCGTTTCAAAACTGTGGCCAACTGTTTGACCTATATTAACGTTCAATATGTTAGATGTCAACTTCGCTGGGGGACGGAGGCGGAGGAGGGAGGGGGAGGGGGCAATAAAAATCGAAATAGGGAAATCGAAAGAGAGTCTACAGCTCTAGTCCTACCGTGTGGATGTTGTTATGTAGTCTTTAATGGTCGAAAAATAGACTACAAACTGTCCTTACTCTGCTTTAAATCTTTGAATGGCTTAGCTCCTTCCTGCCTTTCTGATCTCCTTCATCTCTATGTTCCTTCAAGGCAGTTGCGTTCTTCTACCGACAACACTCTGCTCAAAATCCCTCGATTTCAAACTAAAACCTATGGCGATCGCTGTTTTTCTTTTCGGGGTCCGGTTTCTTGGAATAAACTCTCACTATCTTTGCGTAGTTCAAACTCTCTGTCTTCCTTCAAGGCATCTCTTTAAAGAACCCTCTTCACCTATCAATAGCAGTTCTTTATTCCCCTTTCCTTCATCATCAAATAATATTGAGACGTGCGTGCGTGTGCGTGCGTGCGTGCGTGCGTGCGTGCGTGTGTGTGTGTGTGTGTGTGTGTGTGTGTGTGTGTGTGTGTGTTGTGTGCGCATGCATGTGTGTATGTGTTTTTTTTGTGTGTGTGCGTGCGCGCATGCTGTTGTGTGCGTTGTTGTAAGACAGTGTGTGTGTGTGTGTGTGTGTGTGTGTGTGTGTGTGTGTGTGTGTGTGTGTGTGTGTGTGTGAATATGTACTCTTGTTTGTAGGTTCATGGTACTTATATTTATCTTCTTCTTGGTTTCATTCATGTTTTTTTTCTGCATTTGTAAGCGCTTAGGGCTTATGTAAGGTTAAGCGCTCTAAATAATCATTGTTATCATTATTATCATTCGAAATTGATGACATATATAGAAAAGCTTCAGGAAAACACACACACACACACACACACACACACACACACACACACACACACGCGCGCGCGCGCGCGCGAGCGCACCCCCCCCCCCCCCCCCCCCCCCCCCCCACACACACACCTTTCGATAAAGTTAGGGAGGGAAGCATTGTAGTTGGAGCTTACGAAAGAATAAACAATGGAATAAACGCCAACGGTATGCTGTTCAAGGGTGACTCTCTCTCTCTCTCTCTCTCTCTCTCTCCATCGCACGTCGCAAACGGTTGAGTTCATTTTGTCAAGACTGAAGCACGCGCACGTGGTGGTGGTTCACACACATGCAAAAGTTATATTATGCAGGCAGTAGGGTCACTTCGCTGAACGGCCGACCAGAAGAAGCTGGTACACGTGGTTACCTGGGAGGGTACATCAATTAGTTATTAAGCACTTCTCTCGCCAGAAAGTGGTTAGATTACTACCCGCGGGAATGAGGGAATGAGTTGTGTGTGTGTGTGTGTGTGTGTGTGTGTGTGTGTGTGTGTGTGTGTATGCATACGTGCGTGTGTATGTGTGTGTGCATGTGTGCGTGCGCGCGCGCGCGCGCGTGTGTGTGTAGTGTGTGTGTGTGTGTGTGTGTGTGTGTGTGTGTGTGTGTGTGTGTGAGAGAGAGAGAGAGAGAGAGAGAGTGGTAATTTATTAAAACGCATTTGCTTAGCCTTTATATAAGTCCTGCGATGACGACGGTGAAATTGTTCCTGGAGTCGGGGCGAGTCCTGCGGTGGTGGTGAAAGGCATGGAGGGTGGGGGAGGGTGGGGTGTGTAAGGAGGGACGGATTGAAGAAAAGAAAACAACAACCGTAACAACAACAACAACTGCAGCAACAGCAGCAACAACGATGAACTGACAACGTTGCTGTGTGGATAAGAAAGACATTTGCAGACTAAAGCCTCGGAACGCAATGGACAGAAATGGAAGAAACTAGTGAATTTG
>CM065718.1:87470421-87472921 GCA_033310375.1 Conus canariensis
GAATTCTTAGCCACAGAATGCTAGATGGTTACGTGCATCTCTATTTAGTGCCAAGGCAGAACCTGCACAATCAGATATGGGTTCCACACAGAGAGAGAGAGAGAGAGGAGAGAGAGAGAGAGAGAGAGAGAGAGAGAGCCTCAGTCAGCTGACGACAGTCAAACTCTTCACAGGCAACATAAATGGTCTTAATTAAGACAGACTATGATGGGTCACTCACGGTGTGCTGCTAGCGAAGAGTATAACTCCTCTGTTTTATCCGCATTTTCTGTCCCCCATTCCATCTTTACCTACCGCCCCAGTCCCCCCTCCCCTTCCCCCTCCTGTCTCTCTGTCTCTCTCTGTCTCTGTCTCTCTGTCTCTGTCTGTCTGTCTGTCTGTCTGTCTGTCTCTCTTCTCCCTCTCTCTCTCTCTCTCTCTCTTTCTCTCTCTCTCTCTCAATTCTTTGCAATATCGTTGTTTTCATGTCGGAGAAATTGTCAGCCTGCACTTGTTTTCTCTTAACTGATTTATTTGATCAGTATTATAATGTTGAACGTATATATATATATATATATATATATATATATTATATTATATATATATATATATATATATATTATATATATATATACATACCGTAAAATACCGAGTATAAGCCCATCCCTCCTTTGCACAGTTTAAGGCCCAAAGAGGGGATGGGCTTATACACGGTATTTACCCCTCTGCATGGAACTTTATTATCCATAAAAGGGAAACTATACAACATGTTACATCCAGAATGCTTTCTAAATCCATCCACGCACACGCACGCACACACGCACACGCACGCACGCACACACACACACACACCACACACCACACACCACACACACACACCACACAACACACACACATACAACCACGAGCATACAGCAATAGAGAGAGCTAGACAGACACGGTGGTATAATGATTTCAATTTATAATAAAGGTTATCTCTTCAGGGATTGCCTGAAAAAGAATATGGGGAAAATCAATGATTTATCTTTCATTTTAAAAAAGGTCACTTGACCCTTTCTCTTCAAGGATTGTCTGAACAAAAAGTACTGTATGGGAAAAACAATGATTTATCTTTCATAAAAAAGTAAAATCATTTGTCATTTTCTCTTCAGGGATTGTCTGAACAAAAAGTACTGTATGGGAAAAAACAATGATTTATCTTTCATAAAAAAGTAAAATCATTTGTCCTTTTCTCTTCAGGGATTGTCTGAACAAAAAGTACTGTATGGGAAAAACAATGATTTATCTTTCATAAAAAAGTAAAATCATTTGTCCTTTTCTCTTCAGGGATTGTCTGAACAAAAAGTACTGTATGGGAAAAACAGTGATTTATCTTTCATAAAAAAGTAAATTCATTTGTCCTTTTCTCTTCAGGGATTGTCTGAACAAAAAATGGGCAAATCAATGACTTATCCTTCATTAAAAAATAATTAAAGTCACTTTTCTAATCTAGCTAACTCCTTTTCTTCTTTAGTGAGATTGCATGAATTGTCAGTGACCCCAGTCAAATCCAAAGAAGTCTTCTTCGTCTTCTCTCCCCTCTTCCTCTTCTTCCTCTTCCTCTTCCCGGTTATGAGCATCGTTGGCAGCGGGAAGGTGAACCCCAATGTCCTCTGGAAACCACTCCAGAGTCTGGTCATCTTCTGATCCATCCATGGCATTGGAGATAGCACATCTCTTGAAGGCAGTGACGATGATGTCAGGTCTGATGCTGTCCCAGGCTCTGCCCACCCAGCTGATGACGTCCTGTCGAGTTGGTTGCCTCAGATTGCCCGCGACTGTCAGTGGACGGTCTTGTCTCATCCAGGTGACCCAGCTGTCACGCATGGCATCTTTGAAAGGCTTTGTGACGCTTACGTCCACTGGTTGGCCGAGAGGGGTGCAGCCCCAGGAATGTACACCACATCCACGTTGCACTCTTGTAGGGCTTCCCTCACTTCTTGGGTGCGATGAGCAAGGTAGCTATCCAGTACCAACAATCGCCGGTCATCTGCTGGGCCCAGGATTCGCCTGACCCACACAAACAGAGCCTCTCGAGTCATCCAGCCATTCCTCGTGGCATGAACTCGGATGTTATCTGGCACCTGCAGCTGTTGATAGACCCGTGGAGGGATCAGGCTATTTCTTTCCTTGAAGATGATCATTGCTGGGAACTTTGTCCCGTCTGCTGCAACAAACAAGGCTGCCTCGTTTTTCCGCTCTCGTTGCCTTTGTTCTGACCTGACGACAACCTTTTCTGTCATTGGTCCTTTGAGGCAACATGTCAAATCTCACCATTGTTTGGTCCATATTCATGATGCAGTTCAAGGGATAGTGATGGCGTCTCCGCAGCATCAGTACAGCACGCCGGTAATTAAAGAGCAGATCCTGGAAATCCCCTGACACCTTCTGGCTGATGGAGGTGCGCTTCTTTGTGTTGATATGCCATGGCGCCTTTTCCTGCGTTGAACCCACATGTCTGAAGCAACGAACCCATCCAGCA
>CM065718.1:87477921-87482921 GCA_033310375.1 Conus canariensis
TCAGGGTAACTCAATAATCAATAGAGCATGAGGGCAGTGGTTCCATAATTGATGGCTGCTCTGTGAAGAAACGCGTGGTTCTAGTGGAGCGATGGAAACGAAATTCACCTTGGTTCTCTGACAGAATGAAAACGCAACGGTGAGAAAACGTTTGAAGATCAGCGATGTCGAAACTAAGGGGCTCATCAACTCCGGGCTTGCTAGAACTTGCGCCTGCGGCAGCTTGAAATGATTGAATGACTTTGACGGTGAAATATTTTTTGCATCACTGAAAGGGAGATAAAATAACTTTCTTTTTAGGTGTAAATATCTATCCACAGCAGATGAAAATCGTTCGTAGTAAAGTGTTTAAATTTTCGATAGAAAAATTTTAAAGAAAATACGCCACATTGCTTGATTCAAAAAAGAAAGAAAGAAAGAAAGAAAAATAGAACGAAAGAACAAGAAATAGAGGGGGACAGGAGGTTTGGGGCGGGGTCACAGCATAGCCATTTTTAAGTTTGCCAAATTAAGAGAGAGAGAGAGAGAGAGAGAGAGAGAGAGAGAGAGAGAGCGAGAGTGCGCGCGCGTGTGTGTGTGGCATTAGTCTACATTGGTTGAATCGATGCACTGTAAACCTGCTCATACGTAATACACCTTCCAGTCTCCCCCCCCCCCTCCACCCCCACCCCCTCTCTATCCACGAACTAACATACTTGCAATCTAACGCTTAATCTACCAATCATGCAACACAACAAATCTTTCAGTCTAACTCTTTATCCAACCAACCTTTCAACAACATTTTATCCAACCAGCCATGTGACATATTCTTCTACCTCACCAACCTTGTAACTTAACTTTTTAACCCATTATTCAGCCAGCCTTTCAGCTTAACCTTTTAACCAGACCATATGACATATCCTTTTGTCTCATCAACCTTGTACCTAACCCTTTATCCAGCCAACTTTGAGACCTTAACCATTTCTCCATCCAACAGTAGCCCTTAAATTGACCAGCCTTGCAGCCTTAGCCTTGATCCAGCCGTAATTTCAACCTTAACCCTAAACCAATCACCCTTAAACAGCCAATCTTTTAATAAAATCCTGTATCCAACCAACTTTGCAGCCTTAATCTTTAACTAACGAGCCTTGCAGCATTAACCCATAGTCAACCATGCGATCTTAATCCATAACCAACCAAACTTACAACCTTCACTCTTCTTTCGACCAACTTTTCAACCTTATTCCATAACCAGCTTTACAACCTTAACCCTTGCACCACCTAAGGTATTAACCAACCATGTGATCTTAACCCATAACCAACCAAACTTACAACATTCACTCTCCTTCCGACCAACTTTGCAACCTTATCCCATAATCAGCTTTACAACTTTAACCCTTGCACCACCTGAACCAACCAAGCTTACATCCTTCACTTTTATTCCGACCAAGTTTTTGCAATCTTAACACATAACTACCAAAATTACAACCTTCTTTCTTCATCCGACCATCTGTACAACCTTATCCCATAACCAGCTTTACAACCTTAACTCTTGCACCACCTAACCCATAATAGATCTCTTAACGTTTTTTTCTGCCGACTGTGACCAGGCCTCCCTTTCGTCATCTGGGCGGTGGACTCGGTCGTGCTGCGACAGATGGCGGTGGTGTGGTGGCTGGTGATGTACCTGGGCCAGGCGGGCAAGGACTACTTCGCCTGGCCCCGGCCGCCCAGTCCCCCCGTGGTGCGGCTGGAGACCACGCACCTGGCGGAGTACGCCTTCCCTCCACCCACGCCATGGCGGGCACGGCCATCCCGCTGCTGCTGTCCAAACTGCTGCTGGAGCGCTACGAGGTAGGCCTCAGTTTGTGGATTTTCTCCCCCTGTGTTGTCGTGCGAGTTGGGTCGGAAGTGGGGAGAGAGAAGAGAGGAGAGAGAGAGAGAGGGGGAGGGGAGGGGGTGGAAGTGGGGTGAGTCACTGTGCGAGCGGCGGGTGAGTAATGACAGGATCATTGAGGTCGTTACGATCTCAACGGATAGAAGCTGCGTGTTAACATTAACGTGGTGGTAAGCGGATCTGTCGACTCTACCTAATCAGTTCTTTGTTTTATTTCCTTTCTTTTCTGTCTTCTTTCTTTCTTTCTCCCCCCCCCCCCCCCACTCCCCCTGCCCCCCCCCCCCCCCCCCCCCCCCCCCCCCCCCCCCCCCCCCAACATTTTTACCCCTTCATTTTTTTCTGAGATTTCTGCTTTCTGTTCCGGTTTCTGTTTTTGTTTTCTTCTTCCTTCCTCTCTTTCTTTCCGTGTTTCTGTCTGTCTGTCTCTTCACCCTCTATGTACCTTTACTCCCTGGTCAAATGTAATTAACAGGACCAGTCCGCACGCAGTCACAAAATCAAAACTGAAATGGGGGGATATGATGCAATGATGCAGCAGATTTTTGCTGTGGCGTTGATAGCGTCCACAGATCATCAGTAAGTAACAATATGATCGTTGTAGATTGGCTGATTATTCTGCGCGCAGGTATAGCATTGTAGGAGAGGGTTTTGTATTCTTTTCGTCTGTCTGCCAGATGATTAAAAAAAACGGTTGAGGGGATCCTCGTCAAATTTGACAGGATTATCTGTGTGGGCAATATGTACGAGTGAATCAGTTTTGAGGTTAACATCCGCCATGATGCTGTAGTTAGTGTTGCAGGCTGCGAGCCCGCTGGTCGTAAGTTTCAATCCCATGAGAGTCATGTATTTGTGGTCTTTCTAAGCTCTGACCGACACCTACCTAGAGCTGTGCGTGCTGTGATCTCAGATGGGAAGACTGGAACCATACAGTTGAGTTTCATCCATTTAATGGATGCGTCTGTGTGTGTGTGTGTGTGTGTGTGTGTGTGTGTGTGTGTGTGTGTGTGTGTGTGTGTGTGTTGCTCGATTTTACTGACCAGTACTGCAGGTGTCTGCATCTCTCTGGTATGGTTCACTGATGTCTGGTTGTATTATAAAAGGAGATAACCCTGTTACGTGGTCTCAGACTAGAATGGCATAGCATAGCATTATTCTTCATCATCACCATTCTTAGTTACCATTGTCAAAAAAAAAAAAAAAAAAGGGTCAGTTTCTGCAACACCGAGGAAATGGCGTGTGTGTGTGTGTGTGTGTGGTGTGTGTGCGCGCGCGCGCGCGCGCGCAAAGAAACATAAAAGTGTGCGGAGGGTTATCGTTTGAATAGGATTGTGTAATTACAAATGTAACACCCGCACCTGCTGCACTGGAATTAAAGATCAGTCGAGGCAGATCTGACAATAGGATGGCAATAATGCAAAGTAACACCAACGCTATTCTGCAGCTAGGACTAACACACACTAACAGACACGCATACGCTCGCACTGATAACACACTGACACGCACGCATACGCACACAAATGAATCATTCATGCCACGCGACATTTGTGAGGTGGTTGAGCAGGGGAAGTAGATCCTCACTCAACTGACATACCATGTATATTGACAAAAGTTCATGTACCAGTATGATTGATCATTTACTGAATCTGGGAGCTTTTTGTTGTAAACCACATAGTCTATCGGATAAGTTCAAGAGATAGATTTGTGAAAACATGCAGCCTCACATGTGGTATCACTTTTTCACCGAGGGGAACAATCTGGGTTTCAACATGATCTTGAAAATGATGGTTCAGCAAGCGCTCGACGAAACAGTTGAATGTGTACTGTTTTCCGTGATAACGAATGAACGCTGACGCTGTCTTCTCTTTCCACCCCTGGAAAACCTGTACGGAAATTTTGATTTTCGGAAATATTGATTTTCGGGGCCAAGGCCTACTTTTTCGCTTCGACGAGTCCAGGGTATCTGTGGGAAAATTCAGTACTCTCTCTCCCTCCCTCTCTCTCTCTCTCTCACTGTCTCTATCTCTGTCTCTGCCCCCCCCCCCTCTCTCTCTCTCTCTCTCTGTCTCTCTCTGATCAATCCATCGATTTCTTCCCCCCCTGCAGGTTGGTGTGTTTGTTTCGATTTGATGATGAATGTGTGCACTCAGCCGCATCTGTAGGCACATATAAGACCAGTAATTGAGTCGGGTTTTCACTGTGCATTTTTTTGGTGTGTTTTTGTTATTGTTGTTTAGCGCTAGAGGGCCTATGCTTTTCTCTCTGTTACAATGAGAGCATGCTCACTGTGGCACTGTGATCGGGTGAAGAGGTGGCGAGGTTGAAAGCGTTGATATTGAAATGTTCTCCAGTTCAACAGTTTCTCTTTGTTTTTTGGTGTTTTTTTCCTCGTGGATTAGAGTTTTTCCTATGCCATTTACATCTTTTAGACTGGCATATGTGTGTGTGTGTGTGCGTGTGCGTGCGTGCGTGCGTGCGTGTGCGCACACTCTGGCGTGAGTTTGTATCCGGTATCTCTGTATTCCGAGCTTGGCATTTCGTATTTTAAGATTGTAAGAGAGAACCGTCAGATTTTGCGCTGGATCTTGTATGAGCGTATGCATGTGAATGTGCGTGCGCGCGCGCGCGCGCGCGCGCGTGTGTGTGTTTAAATCAACGTTCTTACGATTTCAGTGCATATGGATAGATAGATAGATAGATGTGTGTGTGTGTGTGTTGAACAATTTAGTAGCGGGGGAAAATCAAACGCAGGCTAACAATGCCTCCGTCATTACCTTAATGACTTGGCAAAGATCACTCGTTATCTCTGTCTCCATTCATTTTCTGTTTCAATAAGAATATTTTGTTAGTGTCCGACCCAATGGTTTAACAGAAGATAAAAGCTTGTTGTTCCGTGTTTTGGGAGATGTAAAGAAATAAAGACTCGGTTCCATTCGTATGGTCAGGGTTACGGATACAGCGTCCGTTAAGCGGTCCGGTACGGCATCGATCGCTACATGCTCCGTTACCGTAACTTTATCCGTATCCGTATCCGATCACATGGGATCCCGCCCTTTTGTGTGTACCGCGCGATTTTTTGCTATCACCGCGTGAACGGTTGAACAGAATCGGCCGTTAACATTACGCC
>CM065718.1:87492921-87495421 GCA_033310375.1 Conus canariensis
ATAGGCTTGCACTGCTTGGTGTTTGTGGTGCGGTTTCCGTGTTGTTTTAGGGTGCGTGCGTTACTGCACGTGGGGCAGTTAATCAAATATAGTGTGAATAAACATTTGTTTTCATAAGAATTGTTTTAAGGCAGAAAGGTTTGTTCATCTCCTCTCTCTTCCTCTCTCCTCCCTCCCTTCTATCACACACATACACACGCTTGTGCGCATGCGCGGGTTTTTTTCTCGTCTCTCTCACAATACGCGCGCGCGCGCGTGCGCACGCACGCACGCACGCACGCACACACACGCATACACGCACGCACGTACGCGCACGCGCGCGCGCGGCGCACGCACACACACACACACACACACACACACACACCCTCTCTCTCTCCCCCTCCCTCCTTTTGGACGCTATTCGTTCTTGGTTTTGATGCATACTTTCTCGATGCCTACGCGGATTCCTGCCATGAAATCTTACCCCCAAAGTAAACGAAGAACTATGCCGCCTGGCCTCTTTGTGGCTTATGGTTACTTTGTAGCATTCTTCTTTCCCTTTATGGTGAAAAGAACAAAACCTCAGCATGCCGTGAGATCCGTCGTGTCCAAGTTGAAAACGTGAGCAGACGGTGTCATGTCGGGAGTGTTACTCACTCTACTTCTCTACGGCGGTATAATCCTACCGGTGCGGTGACGCCGACCTCAACTCAGGACCAGGCAGACCTGACATCGTGAAGCAGAACCTTGACGGCAGCGGTAGGGAGTCTGCTCTGGCAGAGACAGCGGACCAGGACCAGCACCTGAAGCGACATCAGAACACTGCGCTGAAGAACATCCAAACTGTGAACAATCTGGTGACAGTAGTAAAGAGAGACGGAGACAGTGTGATGGGCGGTGTGTATGGGACTGTTAGGGCGGACGGAAGGATAAAATAGCAGTAGGAATGTCAGTGACGGTTGTGGGTAGTGGTGCCTCAAGTCTTCAGTTCGTGACGATGTACGGAGGTGTGTGACCCTCAAATCTCCCGTTACCGGAGGGAAGTCTGGCCGGTGCAGCAAGACTCCTCAAGAGGGAGTTTCAGTTTTGCATGCCTTATTATGATTGATATCTAATACAAAGACAGCCGTTCTAATTTTCCTTCATGTATTGTATAAATTGGACTATAGCCCTTATATTAAGTACACTTACCAAACTATTTGACTCGCTGGTGTCCAATCCATGGTGCTGAAACTGAAGCATTAGTGAAAGGTTGGGACATTGAAAATGTACACTAGTCTGCCGTGAAACCTTTTTTGAAAACCGAATGGTTTTGTGTATGATGAGCTGTGGAGGCTTCTACTCCAGTCTATGCAGATTCTTTTGCAGCAAATCGGTATGTCTTTCTTCACTGCATCCGTCCGGAACTCTTCTGAACTCCACTTCTTTGGAACAGCCCAGTACGTGGTTGGTATACGTTCAGATGCATTGTGACGTAGATAGGCCTTTTTAAGAAACTTTGAAAACTAAACACGACGTCATTCAGTGAAACTAAGATCCAAGTTAACGTTGGTGTGAAGAAATGTTCGCCTCTCCCATGAGGAAGATTAGCTATGTGTTTATGTTTTGTTTTGTTTTGTGCTTTTTCTTAAGTGAAGTTTTTTAAGTGCAGAGGGAAAACGCAAGAGTATATATTCTAACAGTTACACTTCATAGTCCTCACCCTTTGTAAGACTTGATAAATAGATCAGCAGCCATACGAAGAGGAAAATGAAATCAGCGGCAGTCACACACACACACACACACACACACACACACACACACACACACACACACACACAACACACTCACCACTCTCTCTCTCTCTCTCTCTCTCTCTCTCTCCTCTCTCTCTCTCTCTCTCTCTTTCAGGCACGCGCGCTCCCGCGCCCGCGCCACACACAGTCGAATACTTCTGTTTCCGAAAATATTGTTTATAGCCTATTCTTGCAATACTAACTTGTCAAAATAACGAAGCTGTGTCATATGCAATTTTGAGCGATCGCGCGCGTGCGCATGCACACACACATGCACTCGACCTCCCGACTCTTTCGCCCACTCTCTATTGCCCGGCACACACACACAACACACACACACACACACACACACACACACACACACACACACACACGTAACTGGAATAGAAACTGGCCCCTCTCTCTCTCTCTCTGACCCTGTCTGTCTGTCTCTGTCTCTGTCTCTGTCTCTTCTCTCTCTCTCTCTCTCTCTCTCTCTCTCTCTCTCTCTCTCTCTCTGACCCTGTCTGTCTCTGTCAGTTCTCTCTCTCTCTCTCTCTCTCTCTTCTCTGACCCTGTCTGTCTCTGTCTGTCTGTCTGTCTGTCTGTCTCATTCTGAAGTACTTGAAAATCCAGACCAAACAGAAAGCTTTGAAGAAAGATTCCAACTAGTTGCCTGATTTCATTCCGTTATTGGGGGGATGAAAAACCAACCATTGCCCTCGGCGGTTAGAACAAGTAGCTTCTCCAAAAATTCATTCAAACGC
>CM065718.1:87502921-87517921 GCA_033310375.1 Conus canariensis
TCTGTATTTCTGTCTCTCTGTCTCTGTCTCTGTCTCTGTCTCTCTCTCTCTCTCTCTCTCTCTCTCTCTCTCTCTGTCGATCTTCCCCATACACACATTTTCTGTTTTTACTTTTCTCTCATTCTCTTTCCCTTTCTCTTTCTTTCTCCTTTCCGTTCTTTACATTCTACTTCTCCCTTCTTTGGAAGACATGCACAACAAACGTGTCAGCGAACCGCCCAGTGGTTGTAAAGTTTATTGTCCAGCAACCTGGCAGTAAAAGTGCATACATGTATGTGTTCGCGGGGCGACAGCTCGGCGACACACGAAACGGCAGAACACAGCAGACTGAACGAACAGCACCTGATGACTAGGTAAACATTTTGCCGACACATTCCGTTCGTCGGGTACTCAATGTCAAGTCACACAGCAAGAGAGAGGACAAACGCGAATGTTATCAGCAGGTGCACTGTGTGCCATCGATAAGGCAAAAGGTGTAACACAACGCGCACGAGCGCGCGCGCGCGCGCGCGCGCCCACACACACACACACACACACACACACACACACACACACACACACGCACGCGCACGTACAACACACACACACACACACAAACGCGCGCGCGCGCGTTCATACACACACACACACACACACACACACACCACAGCACACACACACACACACACACACACACACGCACGCACGCACGCACGCGTGCGCGCGCGCACACGCACACAAAAGCGCGCATGATCTCTTTGCAAACTCTCTCTCTCTCTCTCTCTCTCTCTCCTCTCTCTCTCTCTCTCTCTCTCTCTCTCTCTCTCTCGTCTCAAGTCCTGAGGTCGAAACACCAGAGACATGAAACATGCTACTCCACCAAATGTCGGCTCGTGATGGGGAGGTAGAGATGGGCAGAATTTAGAGTGCTCACGTGAGGTTGAGACATTTCACAACAACAATAATAATGATGAAAGAGAAAATAAACGAAACAGGCAAGGCTTAATTGACCTCCCACATGATAAAAACACACAACAGGAGGCTGAAGGGCAAAGGGGGGGGGGGGGGGGGGGGGGCAAATGGGGAGAAAGAGAGGCCCATGGAGATTCTGTTCCAAACAGGGTTTTTTTTTTCGCTTTTTTTTCCCTGTTAATTACATGCCTGTCGGCGTCAAGTTGTTGATGAAACATGTTACATCTAAAGGTTATCCTAAAAGATGAAACAAAAACCTAACCCCCCCCCCAAAAAAAAAAAAAAAAAAAAAAAAAAACAGAAGGAAAGAAGAAAGAAAAGGAAAGAAAGAAAGAAAGAAAAACACAGAGAGAGATTACAAAAACACCAAGATATTGGCATGGGCATGTTGCCAGTTAGACCATTCTCGTCGTTAACGGGGGGTGTCCCAAATCCTATCTCTTCCTCTTGCCCCGCACCCTCCCACCACACACACACTGTTATGCAAACCACACACACTGTTATGCAAACCACACACACTGTTATGCAAACCACACACACTGTTATGCAAACCACACACACACACACTGTTATGCAAACCACACACACACACTGTTATGCAAACCACACACACACACACACACACTGTTATGCAAACCACACACACACACACACACTGTTATGCAAACCACACACACACTGTTATGCAAACCACACACACTGTTATGCAAACCACACACACACACACACACACCAACACACACACACACACACATGTTATGCAAACCACACACACACTGTTATGCAAACCACACACACACACACACTGTTATGCAAACAACACACACACTTATGCAAACCACACACACACTTATGCAAACCACACACACACAGTTATGCAAACCACACACACACTGTTATGCAAACACACACACACACACACTGTTATGCAAACCACACACACAGTTTTATGCAAACCACACACACCACACACACACACACACACACACACTGTTATGCAAACCACACACACACACTTATGCAAACCACACACACACTTATGCAAACCACACACACACTGTTATGCAAACCACACACACACAACACACTGTTATGCAAACCACACACACACTTATGCAAACCACACACACACACTTTATGCAAACCACACACACAGTTATGCAAACCACACACACACTTATGCAAACCACACACACACAGTTATGCAAACCACACACACACAGTTATGCAAACCACACACACACTGTTATGCAAACCACACACACCACACACACACACACACACACACACACACACACACACACACTGTTATGCAAACCACACACACACTGTTATGCAAACCACACACACACTGTTATGCAAACCACACACACTGTTATGCAAACCACACACACACTGTTATGCAAACCACACACACACACTGTTATGCAAACCACACACACACTGTTATGCAAACCCCCCCCCCCCCACACCACCACACCACTTTACAAACCCCACACACACACTGTTATGCAAACCCACACACACACTGTTATGCAAACCACACACACACTGTTATGCAAACCACACACACTGTTATGCAAACCACACACACTGTTATGCAAACCACACACACAGTGTTCAAAACAAAGCTTGCGCGATCCCCTCCTGCCTGGCGAACCACTTTGATACTACCGATTTGAAGGTATAGTGGGTATGTTTCACCCTCTCCTCACCGCCCGCGTCTCAGACAAGTGCTTCAGCTGTTTTGAACAAGTGCCGACGAGCGGAGGGCCAGGGGAGGGAACCTTCTCATTTTGTACTTTCTCTGCTGTTACACAACAAAGTACGCGCACCCCGAGTTTAGGGTGAAAAGTGCCTGCCGATGGTCTAGTTCCTGCCGATGGTCTAGTTCTAGTTCTAGTTCTAGCCCCCCCCCCCCCCCCCCCCCCCCCCCCCCCCCCCCCGCTTTAAGGTAACTCCACTTGCTTGATTCGCTATAAACGACAAACTCAAATAGTCTTTCAGGCAAGGTTATTTCATGTTATGCATCTTAGTATCGTGTGTAGTTAGGGACATTCTATATGTCAACATTTGCATCTCTACTTTGTAGTTATGGTTTAAGATCTTATCTTGACAGAGTGTAATTTCATACTGATTATCACATGATTACAGTATTTGCAGGTAGTCTCGTTTAAAATATCTGTTATATATTTATAAAGCAGTTGTTGTAGGTGATCATTTAAAAAAAACAAACATCAGTTTTATACTACTGGAAAAATACTTAAAATGTTCTTCAGAGATATACAGAGGTCATCATATTGGTGGTATCTTCATGAAGGGCGAATCTGGAACGGTTGTGTCTATCATTCTGCAATGTCTAGTCAGGTTATCGCTTATCACTGCCTAAAAAAGGTCGGTGATCCAGTTTATCAGGACACGCACACACACACACACACACGCACGCACGCACGCACGCACGCACGCACGCACGCACGCACACACACACACACACACACACACACACACCACACACACACACACACACACACACACACGGAAAACCGTCAACAGAATGATTACGTGGACTCACTTTGTTCACACATGCGAGTCAAAATAGAAATGAATACTAATGAATGCCTGTACAATCTCCTTTCCCTATTTACCTGAACGAGGTTTTCGATCTTGCATTGAAAAGATTCATCTTTTATAAAAATGGGAATGATAAAAAAAGGAATTACTTTGGCACAAGCCTACATTTTGAACAGAAGCCCCCACGTCCTCAAACATGCATCAGGCAGCTTTTACTCTCTCTCTCTTCTCTCTCTCTCTCTCTCTCTCTTCTCTCTGTCTCTTTCTCTTTCTCTTTCTGTCTATCCGTCTGTCTGTCTTTCTCTCTCTCTCTCTCTCTCTCTCTCTCTCTTCTCTGTCTCTCTCTGTTTTGACCCTGTCTCTCTGTCTGTGTCTGCCTGTCTTTCTGTCTGTCTCTCTTCTCTCTCTCTCTCTCTCAGTTATATAGTTACACATGCGCGCGCGCGCGCGCGCACACACACATACAACACACACACACACACACACACACACACACACCACACACACACACACACACAACACACACACACACGCACATACTGCCGTTCATACCATTTTTCTCATGGCTGAGACATCAGGACCAGATAAGCTAATTCCAACTTCAAAAATGATCATGCGTAACCAGCAACAAAAAGCTTTAGGTCACGGAGAGAGAGAGAGAGAGAGAGAGAGAGAGAGAGAGAGAGAGAGAGAGAGAGAGAGAGAAATGTGTGTGTGTGTGTGTGTGTGTGTGTGTGTGTGTGTGAATTCCATTTTGGACTGAATTCCAGTTTGGACTAGCGGTTAGTCCAAATTAGAATCTCAGTATGGCCTAGACCGTATTAAGATTCCAGTTTGGACTAGACTTTTACTATACCAAATTGGAATCTTAATATGGACTAGGCCAAATTGAGATTCTAGTTTGGACTGGTAAAAGTCTAGTCCAAACTAGAATCTTAATACGGCCTAGGCCATATTGAGATTCTAGTTTGGGCTAGACCGATTCCGGATTGGACTGGATTCCAGTCTGGGCTGTGACATATATTATATATATATATATATTATATTTTTTTTTTTTCTTTCTTTCTTTTTTCTTTTTTTTCCGTATATTGATGGAGGGAAAAGGTTAATCTTGGAAAGTCACAACTCTTCACAGAAGTAAATTAGGGTGTTGGCCGGCTCCATCGTGACAAGGATGTAGTTGAGGGGGAGAGTTTTGAGAGAGGTACAGAGGAAACGCCGTCACCCGGACATTTCCCATTTTGCTGTCGCAGACCCATCAATGACGCCGCGCATGGCACGTGGAAACCACGCGCGTACTGTCCCGGTTAGGAATAAATTATACATGATGAAAGAAAGTCAGGTTCCTCCGCGTCTGTTTTGGTTCCTCGTATCTCTTTTGGTGTTAGTAGCGTTTGATTGCATTAGTCGTCATTTACAGTAGCCTGTTGTAATTGAAAATAATTGTATAAATGGAAAAGTGTTCAAATGTGTTCATAGTATATATAATCCAGTTAAAACAAAGATAAGAAGCGGAAAGAAATTATACAGATAATAATATGCACAAAGGGTGTAAGACCGTGGATTGTTAGCAGCCCTGTTTTATTTTCATTATTCATGAATGACTAAGCGGTTGAAATCGTAGGAAACAGTAGGCACGGTGTCAGATTTAAGATTGATTTTCATGAATTTTCTTTCTTTCTTTTTTTTCTTTTTTTTTGATCTTATTTTATTTTTTTGCTGCCAGTTAATGTAGCTTTGCTTCCTGAGACGGTGGTAGGCCTGTAGAGAAACTGAATGATTGAA
Source organism: Conus canariensis (assembly GCA_033310375.1). Classification (NCBI taxonomy): domain Eukaryota; kingdom Metazoa; phylum Mollusca; class Gastropoda; order Neogastropoda; family Conidae; genus Conus; species Conus canariensis. Next base: position 87,508,229 of record CM065718.1, read on the forward strand.
AACTCTCAGCTGATAGGCTAGAATTAAAATTGAACTGAATGATGTAAAACTCTCAGCTGGTAGGCTATAATTAAAACTGAATTTAATGATATAAAACTCTGAGCTAATAGGCTAGTATTAAAACTAAACTGAATGATTTAAAACTCTCAGCTGTTAGGCTAGAATTAAAACTAAATTGAATGATTTAAAACTCTCAGTTGATAGGCTAGAATTGAAGGTCGATTTTGATAGAAGTATTGTCTTTAGAAAAGGATATTATTTGGCAGCCAGGGTGATATGGGTATATGATGGTTTTGTCATGCATGTTTGAATGATTACAAATACCTTGAAGTAATTTCCTCTGATCGCTCGAGTTTAGTTGCTACATGTCAAGACCTTTCTAGTCGAGCCAGGAATATATAATGACGTGTTGTGAGGGAATTACTGGCGTTAAATAACAACTCTTTGTATGTTTTTGGCAAAAAAAAAAACCCCACGATAGTTTGACACCATTTATACAGTATGGATCAGAATCATGTTTAGATAAGGAAGCTGTTGTACATTGTGAGTCAGTTCATTTCACTGGGTTGAAAAGGTTTAGCTAGAATACCAAATAATTTGATTATGGAAAAACGAATAGGTATCCCGTCTACATAAACTCTGCAGTTAAGTGTTAAACCTATTTAGAATAGATAATGATATATTACCACGAAAACGCTATGATATGTTATTTAATCCTGACTCAAGAGTCGGAATCAAATCAATATAAAGTGTACGTTTACGTTTAAACGAGCTGGGGTAGGATATGAGTGGATGTATGAAGAAATAGAAGTTACATGTGTAATAATCCTTTTGGCAGAGATTGATCAATAGTGGATAGCAAGCGAGGGAAAGTTATATTCAGTCAAGTGATAGGTTTGACGTATACAAATTTTATATTTCACATTTAATAAAGAAGTGTATCTTATTGAATTTGGACAGGCATCTACGATACGCTTTAACCAGATTTAGACTTGGGATCCCCGAAATTAGGATGCATGCTCATCAGGACAAAAATATCTGTTATAATGAATTACTCTGTCCTTTTTGTAAAGAATCTCTTGAAAATGAAATTAATTTTGTTTTTATGTGTCCCATTGTTGCTTGTTTTTGTTTATTAATGTCATCAAAAAAAAAAGAGAATATAGATCGCAAACAATCATGATACAATAACCTCTCTTACTTGAAAAGCTACATACATATGTTGCTTCTATTGTAATTTTTGTAAATTAAGTCGCTTCTTTCATATGGGGCTATGGCTTTATTGGATTAAAGGTCTTAATGAGAATTCTCTCTCTCTCTCTCTCTCTCTCTCTCTCTCTCTCGTCTGTCTCATCACACACACACCACACACACACACACACACACACACAAAACACACACACACAACACACACACACACACACACACACACCACACACGTGCGCGCGCGCATGCAGCACGCACACACGCACGAAACCACACACACGCGCGCGCGCGCGCGCGCGCACACACACACACACACACACACACACACACACACATTACTTCATTCTACACATTACGCAGCTGGCACGTGCAACAGCTGGCTCAGACACCCCAGACGTTCCTTAGCTGCATTTTTCACTCTCCATCCTCTCCCCTCTCTCTCTCTCTCTCTCTCTCTCTCTTCTCTGGCCCTAAACTCAGACATAAAGCAGCTTCGGTGTTTAATGAATCAGACTGGCAACAGCTTTTGAAGGCAGGTCTCCATTCTAAGCAGAATCGCTCGTCAGCTAGCAAGATACCCGTACCTGATCTTGCCCTATGAGTATCCCTCCAACCTCCCAACCCCGTGTTCCACCACTGTTTCTTCCAGTACTACGTAGGGGAGGACAGGGGGGTGGGGGGAGTGCGAAAGAGAACGCGCGCTTCCGCAGAGTCTGTTATAATAATTTTCACCAGCTCAACTCCGTCTCATCGACATTTTTTTTTAAACACAGATCAAATTAAGGAGTTCAAAGACTCTGAGATGGAATTGGTAGCTGGTAACAATTATAATAGTTATAAGTTTGTTTGTTTTTTAAAGTAAAACCTGATGTATCCGGAGAATAATTGACTCATTTGGCAGTCCATATTCTTTCTCCTTTTTCGATTTCCTCTCCATTTCCGTGTCCATCGTGTCACTACTACTGGTGAATATGTATGGAAGCCTTAGTATCGGCGAATTCATTGGGATTGTAACTGTGTAGACATTGTGGCAGGGGAAATTACTCTCGCTGTCTTCGCGCGTTAGCAATGATTGTCATCGGCAGGAGACTTGATAGGTCGTGTCCTGAGTAGACTGGATCAGGACAGTAACTGCTGAAAGCCACTGAAGTGACTCGGTAGCAGTGCAGAATCATTTCAGATGGTCTGCTTTGTGGTGACATGGTGTTGCTTGCTCCTTGTGGACTGTCAGTGCTGAGGCAGCGGGAGGAAGGATCTGGGTGTGGCTGTGTTTCGGAAGGGCGGAATGAGCTGGATGGGAGCTATGCCGCTGAGATGGCGCGGAAGATGAAACCAAAGAAAAAAAGATACCCTAAAGACACGAGTTTATTTTAGGCATTTCATTCATTTCGGGGCTGGCTTTGGGCGTTGTGAAATAGGTCATGAATCAACTTAGCCTCCCCTGAGCCTACACACGCAACACTTGACTGCATTGTTCGAATGAATCTGCACGATTTATCGACTTGAAATGCAGACAGTTGTTGTATGACATGTTTAGAATATTTCAGTGTCATGGCATCAGATGCATTGATGCAGACAGTGGTTTAATAGGTAGCGTAAGTGGTTTTTGCGGAGTGTGTGTGTGTGTGTGTGTGTGTGTGTGTGTGTGTGTGTGTGTGTGTGTGTGGAGAGAGAGAGAGAGAGAGAGAGAGAGAGAGAATGCGTGCGTGCGTGCGTTGTGTGTGTGTGTGTGTGTGTGTGTGTGTGTGTGTGTGTGTGTGTGTGTGGTGTGTGTGTGTGTTGGAATGGGAGTTTGTAGTTGGGAGTGCATTCATTCCTGCATTCGTGCTCACACACATGCGCTTTTGTGGCATTGACGTTGGCAGATACGGAAGTGGGACCGCAGCGATAGACATTTCTGTTTTGTAAGTCTGTAGTGCCGAAATACAGGCATTGATGTACTAAGGTTATACATAGTAGTTTTGTGGTAGACATCGGAATCGCATTATCTGAATCCATTGGTCGTGTTTGTGAACTGAACAAATTTCGTTTCATCTTTTTACAAATTAGCAAGAACAGATAACAAGTGTCATTTTTTTTTTCGTTCTAAAAATGAGCATGATCCGTACCCATAGTTGCCCGCTGAAAGTAAAAATTTTGTTGCCTTTGTGTGGAAAGATGAAGGAAGGAAGACAATTGATGTAAATGTTGTGTACATTAGGCCAGGCTCGATCACGAACGTACATAGCCACGACAAACTGCCACGTCAGGTTTCGCAGGCCAGTCTCGCTCTCCAGCGCATGAATGGCCACATCCCCAAGATAGTGTTTCACATCATCGCTCACTCTGCGAGCTGTCGCTCAATCTCGCCTGTCGCACGTGCGATCACTTTCTCCCACGCCGTTTCTTCTTCTTCTTCTTCTTCTTCCTGTTAAGTGTCCACGGTCAACACATTGACCATTCTGACACCATAGTGAGGAGAAGCGCAGCAGGATCTAGGGGGGGGGGGGGGGGGGGGGGGGGGGGGGGGGGGGGGTAATGGGGTGTAGGGTGTGTGTGGGGATGGCGGGCTCATGGGGGTGGGGGAAGCCATCAGCTGTTTCAGGCATCAGGACCAGGCCTTTCCGGCTACCGAAGCGGCCCCCGGGGTCAAGTCCCGACCGGCAGAGCCCTAGTCCCTCACTTGCCTTACTTTGGCTGATGGTGGGGCCGGGCTGTTAGAACGTTCCGGTCATCCTTGAGACAAAGGCCTCAAGGGAGGGAGCGGTGACTGTGGCATCTGGGAGTGAGTTCCACTCTCTGATGGTACGTGGCAGGAATGTGTATTTCCGGTAGTCAGTGCGGCATGATGGAATTCTGTACGCTTGGTTGTGGCCTCTCCCTCTTCTGTTCTTTGTTATGAGGTTGTTCGTCTCAACTTTGGCCAGGTTGTGACGGATCTTGTAGAGCATGGCGAGTCTAGGTGTTTTCCTTCGTTGTTGTAGTTTGGGCCACTTTAGTTGCTCCAACATATTTCCGACACTTGAGGTGTTTCTGTGTCTGCTCAAGACAAATCTCGCCGCTCTGTTTTGTACTGCCTCGAGCTTGCTGATGTCCTTTTTTTTGGTGGGGGTCCCATACAGTGGAGGCGTACTCTAGGATGGGCCTGACGAGGGATTTGTAAGCTCTTTCTTTAATGGTGGTGGAGCCGATCTTCAGGTTCCTGCGAAGGAATCCCAGCGTGCGGTTGGCCTTTGCAGCTACTGCATCAATATGTGCTCCCAGCTGCCGTTGCTCTGTACCGTCACGCCAAGGTACTTCGTGGAGCTGACAGTCTCCAGTGTGTGGCCGTGCAGGGTATAGGATCTCTCCCTTAACGTTCTGCTTCGCGTCATGTTGAGGACGTTGCACTTCTTTGGGTGGAACGACATGTCCCACTGGCTTTCCCAGTCTTCCAGTTTCATCGTTGCCGATGCGGCAGTACCAGTTTAAGAGGTAGAGATCATTTTCACAAACGGGCTTTACACGGGCACATCTAATCCTGAATAGAATCTCACCCTCAAACATGAGTAGACGTGAGAAGAAGAAAAAAAGGAAAGGAAAAAGGTGGATAACATTGGAATATGGACGTAACACAGATCAGTATCCTTTATTGACACTGGAGGAAGGAATGTCAAGTCATTGATTACGTAGAATGTATATCGATCCCAATACGAATCAACGTTCCGTCTTGCTCAGCCTTGCTGTACGCCGAAGCGACCTGATAAACGGACATATTCTTCTGCTGTGCCAAGCGTTCCAGGGCTGTTCATCGGTACCACATTTCAAATCACGCCGCACCCAGACCCCACCCTCTTTTCTTCTTATCTTGTTTTTTTTCTTTCAATTGCTCGATTGTATTAAAGAGAAATTACTTTTTTCTTGTTGGGTCCGTGTTCTGAACAACAAATTCAAAAATGACTTTTACACGTAAATTCATTACTTGAACTTTTAAAGTTCCATATAATTCAGTGGTCTTGGTAAGAGTCTGTTCTCTCGCTCTTAGGGGTGATGTTTATGAAACCTACTTAACACTGACAGTATAATAAAACAAATAGTATATCTCCATTCCTTCGTTGTTTTGTTTTGTTTTTTAAGTAAAAAGTGTGAAGTCTCCTGCTCGGGACTTCTACCAGGGAGACACGGAGACTGAATGAACAAGTGTTTCCGTCGTAAAAAAGAAACGGGGAAAGAAAGTAAATACTGTATTAGGTGTTCAGTCCTTTTACCTTTTAGTGTCCACGGAGATTTTGACTAGGCGGCTCGCTAGCAGGGTTCTGTATGTACACACACACACACACACACACACACACACACACACACACACACACACACACACACACACACACACAATTAGAGAGAGAGAGAGATCTAAAGTTCTTTTCATTTTCCATTGGTGCTTCATATTCCTCGCTACTGGGAAACAGCATGTGTGCGTAGCTTGGAAAAATTCGACCACTTAAGTCACTGTAGGGTCTGTGCCTACTGTGTATGGTGCAAAGAGTTATAACAACGGACTCGCACCGGTCTTTGCATTTTTTCGAAGTGCAGTGCCCTCTGTACCCCCACCCCTCAATACACATCTCTCTCTCTCTCTCTCTCTCTCTCTCTCTCTCTCTCTCTCTCTCACACACACACACACACACACACACACACACACACACGCGCGCGCGCGCGCGCGCGCACACACACACACACACATACACGCACGCATGTATGCACTGAGCACGCACGCACGCCCCCCCCTCCCCCCCCCCCCCTACACACCACACACACACACACACACACACACACACACACACACACACACACACACACACACACACGTTGACATTCACATTACTTCATTCTTTACGAGTGTACGCAGACAGCATGTGCAACAGCTGGCCCAGACATCCCTGATGTTCCAAAACTTAACCTATCACCCCATCAACCCCTTCCACCGGCCTTCCCAATCCCCCTTACTCCCTTCCATTCCCCTTCCAAAGGTATAAAATAAAAATAAAAAAAAATTACGGTGTGAATCAAACTGGGTAACAGCTTTGAAGTGAGAACTACACTGCAAGCAGAACTGCTCATCTACTAGCAGATGTACCCGGCTCTGACCACCACGAGTGTTTTTCCAGCCTCACCTCCTCCGGTCCAACTGCTGTCGTTCCCAGTGCTACTTTGATAAAGAAAAAAATGTGAACAAGTACATTCTTTTCCACAGTCTTTCTCTTTTACTTTAAACAATTTTCACGAGCTATCAAATCAGCCTTGGAGTTTTACATCCAGTTCAGATTATTGAGCGAAAAGACTTGGAGTGGAATTGGTAGCTGTGACGTTTATCAGAGATTTAGGTGGAAGATAAGTCCTAAGTAAAATGGGATGTATCCAAAGAACAAGCGACTCACTGATCTCTATATGAAAGCTCAGAATCCTTTATGAGTTCATGTCAAAGCCTTCGGTATCGACAAGTTTATGACGACTGTGATTGCTTGGACATGGTGGTGCCCTCCTGAGGGGGGGGGGGGGGGTGGCGATTGCTCACGCAGGCTCCGCGGCAGACTAATGATTTTCGTCTCATCGTACGTGACTCAGTTGGTGGTCGTCTGCAGATGCTAAATCAGGCCAGTCCCCACTGAAAACGACCGAAGTGACTCGGCAGCAGAGCAGTATCACCTCACGTGGGTTGCCTCGTGGCGACATGACACTGACTGCTCCTTCTGGAGCAGTAGCAGGATATGTTTGGGTGTGGTCGTGTCTCGGGTGGGCGGAATGAACTGGGTGGGAGTTACCCTGCTGAGGTGGCACGGAAGGTGAGACCAAAAGAAAAAACATGTCCTGCCGACACCTTGCCCGGCCGAAGACATGTTTATTTCAGACATTTCATTCACGCCAGGACTGGCTTTGGGCGTTGTGCCATAAATCATGAATCAACTTAGCCGCGCACGAGTCTACACACGCAACGCATGCAACTGCGTTGTTCAAACGAAGCAGGCTGCACGACTTATCGACTGGAGATGCAGATAACTGATGTATGACATATTGAGAATATTTCAGCGTTGGTCCGATTTGTACTAGCAGTTTTAAATCTCTCTCTCTCTCTTCTCTCTCTCTCTCTCTCTCTCTCTCTCTCTCTCTCTCTCTGTGTGTGTGTGTGTGTGTGTGTGTGTGTGTGTGTGTGTGTTATAGTGGGGCGGGAAGAGGGAGCTTGCAGACGTAAATGCATGTTGTACGTACATGGGCGGTTTTGTGTCATCCAGGTTTGCAGAAATTTAAAAAAAACAAAAAAAATGGACGATAAACGTTTCTCCTCTGTCTGTCTATAAAAGCAACATACGGGCATTTATGCAAGTATTGGTTGAGTGGGAGACATTGGAAGCTTATAGTCTTAATCCACGGATCGTCTTCGTGAAATTCTTGCTAACAAACTTCATTCACTCGTTTTATACACGGCAACCAAAAACTGGAGGCTAAGTGTAAACTCTTTCAACCTGCTCCGATAACACCTGTAAATTCATATATACAGTTACTGCTGATGAATAAAGTGTTATCATCATTTTTAGAAAATATGAAGGAAAATAGATGTAACGTTACCGACGCACTGCCAGATTCGTTTACGGACGTAGACAGCCAAGTTAAGTTTCGAACTCAAGTCTTCTTTGTTGCCCCTCTGCCCAGCGCGTGCATGGTCACAGTCCTCCTCAATCTTGCATTTCACACAAACGCTCGCTCCGCGAGCTAGCACTCACTGTCCCTTGTCTCACGTGCAATCTCTTTTCTCACACGCTTTCTCTCACTATATCGGGTCCATTTGATGCCCTTCTCGAGGTACGTTTATAAGGTGAAGATCATTTTCAGAACTACACTATCCACAAACATATCTGTCCTGAACAGAATCTCAGCTTCTCACATGTACACTTGAAAAAAAAAAAGAAAAAAAAAGGAAAAGAAAATCATCGGGGGTGGGGAAGGGAGGAGATTCAAGAGAGGACGTAACAACATTGATGTCAACAGTTCATAACTTTCTGTTATCATAAGGATTGCCAATGGAAACAGGAATGTCATGCCATTGACCACGCAGAAGATACACAGATCAACTTCGAAACAATTTTCGACCATGCACTGATTTGCTGTTCGTCGTCGCAAACCTGTTCGCCAGTATCGAGCTGATTGACATCCCACATTCTAGTCTCCACAGCACCCAAATCCCACCATCTCTTTTCAGTCTTTGTTGTCGTTGCTGTTGTCAGGTTGTAAGATACCCCGTATGTACCAGATTTCTTTTTCTCGTTCACTCCGTCTTTTAAACCCGAATTAGCAAAACTGTATATTCTCGCACTGTTTAAAATTCCACGTTATTGAACGACTTATTTATAAAGTTACCGTTCCGTTGCTTTTTTGTTGTTGTTGTTCAAGTGTATTATGTCTTATGAGTGGAGATGCGTTGTGCTGTCGTTATGTCCCTGACAAGTCAGGATCAGCACATGCGACTTCGGCTTGTTTTCATACCGGAGTGAACGCTCTCCTAGACTGGTTTCTTTACTGGGCTGACGAGTCCAATCTACCCGGATTCAAGTGTATGAAGGCTATTGAACATTTGCAATGTGAAACGTCTTTCCGCTCCCTCGTTCTTCCCGGTAAGCATATGAAGCCCACGAAACATTTATGATGTAAAGAGGGTTGTCATCCGTTCATTTGCTTGATAACTTGTATTTTGCGAGAGCGTTTTCAGCTGTATCTGGATGCACACTTTATTTCATGAAGTATATCCTATACATCCATCATCAGCGTCATCTCCCTTTTTATCTTCGTCTGTCTGTCTGTCTCTCTGAATGTCTGTCTGTCTGTCAGTCTCTCTCTCTCTCTCTCTCTCTCTCTCTTCTCTCTCTCTGTGCCTCTCTATATCTCTATCTGTCTCTTCATATATGTAAGTCGTTGATATGAGTACACTGTATTTGTCATTTGCTAACAGGTGGCTGTAAAACGATCGATGCAGTTGACAAAATTACACGAGGGCGTCCATCGATCCGGCAGACAGGCGGGAAGACAAGGAGCAGCATACTAACCTTTATCAGTCACACAGGCCACTGTCAGCATTCAGACGAGGCTTTCTCTCTAATAACGCATTAGCTTCATAAGCCCAAAATAGCTGCTTTCTTTGTTTCCCTATGAAAATGTTATCCTCAAGCTAACATAATACGCAAATCGGTTATTTTCACTGCAATCCGCAGAAAGTCAGTTATCCTGCAGGAAAACAGTGATGAGCAATTTCCTGGGAAAACAGATATGATGATTTTGTTCTCTCGGAGGGAAACACTTTGTTTCCTTCGGGAAAACAGGGGAAATAGACGTTATAGACTTATGACGCCAGTATGCGCCCATACTTGTCACCTAGTATGCTCGTCTTCAATGCTGGCCGATGTTCGTTACTTTAGGGATTGAACTGGGACGTACATACTTCTCACCTAGTATGCTCGTCTTCAATGCTGGCCGATGTTCGTT
>CM065718.1:87527921-87535421 GCA_033310375.1 Conus canariensis
GTTATGCAGTCCAGAGTTGGAGAGTCTTCAGGCTTGATTGTCAAAAGTGTGCCCATCTCTAATAATGCACGAACACGCTGTCAAAACGGACAAGTCCCCTTCCTCTTCCAGTCTCCAGGAAGGCTCGCAAGCAGTAGTGACAGCGGGTAGGGGTTGAAGTGAAGGGATGAAAAGTGGTGTTACCACTCCATGTATAGAACAAACAAGTGAAACTTAGACTAACGCGTTTCGACCATTCGGATTTCCACAGACAAGACCAACAAACGTAACAAACAAGAGAAAGCAAAAAAAACCCCGAGCAAATGACCAAGCTATATTCTTATATAAATCACTTTATACTTCCTGCTTACCACCTGAACACAGACGTTTCCCAACGAAGTTAAAGAAAGTGTTTGTTTTCTTTTGATGATAATTGTTTACATCGTGAAAACGGTTATTATTTTGACTCGGTATTATTCTACCATATGTACCCTTAATCAGCATCAGCTGGGATAGTGCAACCGTTCGGAGAGACCATCTTCTCAGAAAGTTCATATGTTTATTATGTTGAAGCTAACAAACCAGTCCTGTAATATGACCTCCGTGATCGGCTCCGTTGTAAACAGTAAGGTTTGACTTGAACCTGACAAATGTATGTGATGATCAATATTTGAAGACGGACGGGGTACGCAGATTTGTTGAATATTTCCGAAGGATCTAGATGCTGTCTGTCTCTCTGTCTCTCTTCTCTGTCTGTCTCTCTCTTCTCTCTCTCTCTCTCTCTCTCTCTCTCCCCATCTGTCCGTCCCACCCTTCTCTCTCTCTCTCTCTCTCTCTCTCTCTCTCTCTCTCTCTCTCTCACCCCCTTCCCCCCTCTTCTGTCTCTTTCGCGCGCGCGCACACACACATACACACACTCTTAGTCACAGTGTGTATTTGGACGGAGAGAGAGGGGGAGAGGGAATGGGAGGTAATATCAATAGTGACATAGTGCGGTGTTCATACTTCAGTTTGTCCAGATGACACAACAAACGGAAGAGTCTACCGTTGGTGGACAAAGAGCTTAAACCGAATGCGACTGTTATTTCTTGGCAATGTCTGAATAGAGCTTCCGTTGTTTGCTTTCCAGTAGTGTTAGTGTTTGGTAGTTACATCCGGACTCCACGCCCACTTCAGGTGAAATAGCGGACAGAAAAGTCTAGTAGAAGCAGAAAAGTACTTCGGAGAACGAAGTCCCCCGCCAAGATCAAACAGTCTTTTGCTCATCTGCAGCCGTGCGAAATCTTTAAGCCTGTTGAAATCAGTACATCTAATAAATGTTTTTTTGTTGTTGTTGTTGTTCATTGTTATCCCCATGCATTATTTCTTGAGAAATTTACCAGTATCTCCCCTCCCTACACTTCTCCCACCCCATCCCCACCCCCATCTCCCACCCCCCAATTTTCTTCTTTTTTTATGCAGTGAACAGACTTCCGGATCCGTCCTTTGGTACAGATCCGCTCTGGAATGTGATGATTTATCTTGGACCACATTCTTTCTTTCCACCATGTTTCGTTAAAATCCCGTTCCGTAGTTTTTGCGTAATTTTGCTGACAGATACACAGACCAATAAACAGATGCGGGTATAAACATAACGTTCTTGAGGGAAGTATGTTGCCAACTGGGTTGTACGACCTGGCCACGGCACGATTTGTTTGTGTATTGATATGCGTGAAGGTGGAGTGGAGGAGGTGAATGGGGAAAGTAGAGGGCGTGTGTGTCTGTGTACTGATTATGTAGACATAGAGTGTGTACGCGAGCAGTAATATTTACATGTGCGTATTTGCCCCCCTCCCCCTCCCCTCTCTCTCTCTCTCTCTCTCTCTCTCAGATAGCGAGAGAGAGAGAGAGAGAGAGTGTGTGTGTGTGTGTGTATGTGTCTGCGCGCGTTTGTTTGTGTGAGTATTTGTGAGTGTGAGTGCGTGTTTGTGTGTGTGTGTGTGTGTGTGTGTGTGTGTGTGTGTGTGTGTGTGTGTGTGTGTGTGTCCATACGTGCCATGAAAGATTGCTTGTTTCATTCTGACTGGTAGAAATTCAGACGGTATCATTCAAATATTGTCATTGAAATATTCCCATTCCCTTCTTTATCATTCCTTGTGATCTGCTGTCAAAACATCGTCACACATTTCCTTTCATCATCACTAAATCATTCACTCAGACTTAACTGTTAAGTGACGTATCACGCCTATGTTAAATGAGGTATCACACATATGTTATGTGATATCACACATAATTATTTCTTTCACCGTCACTTGGCCAACCCCCAGATTTTTCTGTCTACGTGTCCATCACATGTTTCCGCTCACAATCACCTGATTGTCCAGAAGGGTGTCTGTAAATATTAGGCTGTTGTAATACATTCCCGTGACTTCCCTCAGACTTGCTGTTGACGTACCATTGCACATTCCCGTTCACCATCATTCGATTGTTCCCTCAGGCTTTCTATTGATGTCTTCATCACACATTTTAGTTCACTTGAACGTTCACCAGACTTTCTGTTCACACACACACACACACACACACACACACACACACACACACACACACACACACACACACACACACATTCTCTCTCTTCTCTCTCTCTCTCTCTCTCTCTCTCTCTCTCTCTCTCGTCCACCGTCACTTGAGAATTCCCTCAGAGTTCTGGTTAAAGTACCGTCACACATGCCTAATCACAGTCACGAGATCATGCCCAGTCCACGTGTTGCGTTCTTTCAGGACGTGCTGAGCGGGTTCCTGGTGTCGCTGACCCTTTACTTCCTGGTGTCGCCACTGACCGCGGGCTACGACCGGTACCAGCAGACCCACCCCCTGGCCCCCCTGGTCCTCATCCTCACCTCCCTGGCCCTCTGCACCATCTGCTACCCGTCCAGCTCCGGGAAGACCTCCGCCAAGCAGGACGCCATCACCACCACGTCCGTCGTCGTCGGCCTGGGCGTCGGCGTCTGGCTCAACTACCAGCTGGGCTTCTCCCAGCTCACGCCCAGGCCCGTCCGCCTGCCCGTGTCCCCGCCCACCCTGGTCTGGCTCGGGGTGTCGCTGCTGCAGTTCGGGTTCGGGGTGGCGGTGGTGTTCGCCATGAAGTTGCTGCTGAAGAGGCTGACCGTCAGTTTCTTCAGCTTCTTCATCGGGCTGGACCGCCAGGACTCGCAGCACCCCGGGGTGATGCTGGGGGCCAGCTACGTGACCTACGTGTGTCTAGGGCTAGTCATCACCTTCCTCAACCCTCTGCTGTTCACGCTGCTGGGCTTCGGTAGGCCAGGGTACTACCTGGAAGTGCTATAGTGGTGGAGGCGTTGTGGGGGTCTGGGAAAATTCCATCGGCTTAGCCAGACCTCTTTGCCTGGGGATTTGTGTGGGTGGGGAGGGAGGGGGTGGGGTTGGGTTGTTGGGGGCGAGTTGGAGACCACTCATTAACAAAATTGTAAACTTATTTATTTATACTGAACAGTTTTGTATGAGTTTATAGATCACTTGAGTTGATGTGTATTGAGGGGTTAATGCGCTAACTATCAAATGAGTTTCACATTATCTCGAGTGTGTAAATGGGTTTACATGATTACAGCGTTCATGACTATGTGTGTAAGTGAACTTAAGTATGTGCTGGGGATGGAAGGTTAAGAAAGGGTGGGGTGGGGGGAAGACGATGGGTGGGTGAGCATGCCTGTGAAAATGAATGAGAATTTACATAAGTTTCCGTTGAAGAGTTATTTGCCCACTGAGACCATTTTTCCACCTTCGCATTGGAATGCCTTTTATTCTAAAGTTCAGATGGTTTACATTTATCTGAAATTACGCCATAATATTCTTTTGATGCGAAAAGAAAAAATATTTACATATCACCGGGTTCCATTTGTTTGTCTGAAAGAGAGAGAGAAAGAGGGGGGGGGGGGGGGGGGGGGGGAGGTGGGGGGGTGTCTTCTGTAACTGTGCGCCTGCGCACGATCATGACCAGCACTTTTTTCCTTCTTCTTCTTTTGACTTTCAGACACTTTGAAGACAAGCACCATCATGTAATCATAAACATCTTGGTATCGTTAAAATATCCAACTCTATAAAACTGCCAGACTTCTGGCTGTTTGAAACACACATGTTGAAAAAAAAAAAAGGTAGATAACATAAAAATAAAACTGAAAACATTTCGAAATACAGTGTGCAAGAAAGAGTAATGTTGATAAATAAGCAAAAACAAAAAACAAAAACAAAACAAAAAAAAAAACAGATACAGGCATCACTTTATACCATTGTTGTTGTTAAGTGTGTGTGTGTGTGTGTGTGTGTGTGTGTGTGTGTGTGTGAAAGATGGGAGAGAGAAGAGAAGAGGCAGGAAATCTATCCGTTTACACTTTTTGTTGATGATTTACTAACAGCACATCTGTTGAGTGAGTTGTATAGAGGATTATCAAATATTTCGTCCAGCCTGAGCAGTGGTTTTGTATTACACAAACAGAATGGTGGTGATGACGCGATCCTTTTCTTCCTTTTCAGTTAAAAAAAAAAATTGTTTAACGATAGTTTGCCATTGTTAAACAGAAGACTGTTGTTTGCTGGAAACAAAATAAAAGATGTTGATTTTGTGAACAATTCGTTGTTACAGACTTTTCTCACATGTTGTCTTCTGGCCTGTGTGTGTGGAAAGTCTCTCTCTCTCTCTCTCTCTCTCTCTCTCTCTCTCTCTCTCGTTTCACTCCCTCTGTGTGTGTGTGTGGTGTGTGTGTGTGTGTGTGTGTGTGTGTGTGTACGGGAGGGAAGGGAGTTGGGAAGGGTGAGATGGAGGTTTCGAGAGAGGGATCCAGCATGGAAATGCTAAGCAGTGCTAATTCAGTGAATGTACAAATGGTGGCGCCGCCAAATGCTTAAGGAGATGACACATGCGGTCCGCGCTGCCACAGGAAACGACGCCACCGGAAGCTGCAGCAACGACGTGTTACACAGCAGAGGCCACAAACCATGGTCTGGAACAGCTGTGACACCAACAGCGTGTAAGCAGGGTTTGCTGGGTGGAGTGAATGATTGGGAATGCACAATAGACCTTCCAAACTGGGAAAGCCCATCCAGAGATCATCAGGAAGAGTAGCATGAGACTGGATGTTGTACTCCCGCCCAGGTTCATCAAAGGAAATGATTCTGGTTGCCATGTGTGAACAGAATGGAGTGAACTTACCATCAACAAGACTGAGAACTATCCAAGCCCATCTTAAATAAATGCTAGCGAACCGCCAAGAGAAACGTGGACAAAGGAGTCACAAGACAAAACACGACGCGTTTCGACCTCTTAGGTCTTCTACAGGCAAGACAAAAACAAATAGGACAATAAAAATGAACGAGTTTGTCACTTAGCTTTGATCTCTTCAGCGCAAGGCATAGTCCTATTTGTTTGTGTCTTGCCTGAAGAAGACCTAAGAGGTCGAAACGCGTCGTGTTTTGTCTTGTGACTCCTTTGTCCAGGTTTCTTTTGGCGGTTCGCTAACATTTATTAAAGATTTGTTTAGATTTCCGCCTGCAGTCGTCTCACTTTGCAACTAGATCTATGCAAGCCCATCCAACAGCTTGAGAGAATCTGGCTTCCGAGCCAGAGTCCTGTTGTAGGCTGATCAGCCAATGGCCACACGAAACAGCTCGCAATTGTCGTATGAAAAGGACCTGCTCTCCAAGGGCAAGGACAGAAGCAGCTGAAAATAGTTCCGTCTGGATATGGTCAAGAAGGTACGAAAGTGAACTTCATAAGGTTTATATTTCGCAACTTACAACAGGTGTCACAGCAAACTGGGTATAACATCCGTTTAAGAAGACTACTTCTTTGAGACGCCAACCCGTCCAGAAGGTGAAGGTTGAAATCCCAGCAGCCGCATGAACAAAACAAAACGAAAACAATACAAAACGAAACAAACAAACACAAAATAGAGTCCGACAGCAGAAGGGCATGTAGAAGTCGTGGCTTTTATTTGAAGCGGTCCAGCCCCTTTCGAATGCAAGGAGGTCAGGGGCGGAACGTTCGCGTGAAGGGGAGTTTTTCTCTGAAGATGTCCTGTCATCCTCTCTGTGAACTTTATTCCAACAGTCTGATGCACAAAGATGTGGCGGAGGGAGAGAACGACTGGGGTGCGAGGTGGGAAGGATTTCCATATGACGTCATGACGTGACGAAAAGAAATCCAACTCATTTTCGCCATTTCAGCCAGAGTGAAAATGTTATAAAGCATGTTTACCAATCGGACAATGACGTAACAGTATCGGGCGACATCTGCCTGGAGATCTTTTTCTTTGTCGTGCCTTTATTTCCCGACAGCGTGCTGAATGGAAAAAAAGAAAAAAATAAATAACTGAATGAATAAAGCAACATGTCGGGGGGGGGGGGGGGGGGGGGGGGGGGGGGGGGGGGGGGGGGGGGGGGGGGGGGGTCGTTTCTGACCTCGTGTCCAATATGCCTTGTTTGCTTTGGAGATTGGAAAAACACACGGAAAGACACTGAATGAGACTGGATTCTTTCTCTCTCTGTCTCTGTCTCTCGCTGTCTCACACACACACACACACACACACACACACACACACACACACACACACACACACACACACACACACATTCCTCGAAACACTGATCCGTTTGTGTGAGTATCTCGCCATGACTGGCACATCGATCCACATATGAACGGCTTTATTGGTTATTACCAATCACCTACTGGTTTACATGATTCAGCGTGTCTCTCTCTCTCTCTCTCTCTCTCTCTCTCTCTCTCTCTCACTCTCTCTCCTCTCTCTCTCTCTCACACACACACACACACACACACACACACACACACACACACACACAATTCATCCTCCGTTCATGCCAGTGGCATTATGTGGAAGCCGCTCATTACGCTCTGGCTGACCCTATCCGGCTGCAGTCCTAGCATCAACAATCTACGGATGGCAGTCAATGTCAAGTCGTCGTGAGACAACCCACCAGACAAGACGCTGCATAGCTGCAAAGTCGGTGGTGTCCGTTCCAACACATATCATAACATACTAGCATTTTAACCCGGTTTCGCCCGGTCCATGAACTTCTTCATTGCATTCCCCCCTACACGCTATTCCCATTTCCCGTCTCTTCCTGTGTGTCTTTCTTCATCTACGACACTGCAGCAACAGTATGAATCACTTCTCAAACTCCCACCAAAGATGACATGTAAACTATACAAATTAAAATGCCTCAGTGGTTAGTGCACAGATTGTCTCCCTTCCCCAAACTCCCCCCCCCCCCCCCCCCCCCCCCCCGCCCCATTACCGCCCTCCATCTCCCTGCTTTCATTTTGAGCCATCTGAAGGGGCTGACTGACCATGTGGCCAGCGTCTACACACACAGCATGTGCCGCGAGAAAGCTGAGCGAGCACTGGCTGGCTTCTCATGTGCGCAGCACCCCATGAACAGCATTGTCTTACTTTCAGTGTCGTCCATTGTAGCCCAGTGGTGACTAATCAATTAATGCTAATTACTCTA